>PVIA01001724.1:0-254684 GCA_004024845.1 Tonatia bakeri | reverse complement strand
CTGAATGACAAAGAAGTTACACACAGGCATGGTGGTGTGTAGACAGGATTCCAGGTGGAGACAGTGAGTGGGAAGCACCGGCTGGGAACCCCGGAAATGATCTTGGATACTGTAGTGTCCTTCACACCTAGACAGGCAAGTTCTTGTCTGTCCAGCACTCATTTCCTCTTCTTCTGGAAACAAAGCCCATCTTTCCTGTGGAGACCAAAACATCATAAATCATGAATAGCTGTCCTCTTCAGCCAGGCTCCCAGAGTAGACAAATCACCGGGCCAAGTGCACGTGAGGATTCCATCACCCTGACCTCAGTGACTGGCTCACTTTTGAACAATTGGCCCCAAAAAGGTCCGATTAGAATAACTGAGAAGTTTGAGATTACTTATTCCAAGGCATTAAGATGAAACTTCTTATTCTAGCTAGAATGTGAATGGTTTGTAACTTATTTTTCCCACTGTTCTATACATACACCCACTGTTGCAGGCACAGGGATCTTTCGGTTACACATAACAAAAATCCAGTGCCAACTAGAATAAGAGCTTAAGACCAAAAAAAAAAAAAAAAAAGAAGAAGCCATATTCTGGTTCCCAGAATAACTTTCCTTCCACTATCCCCTACTATCTTTTTCACCCTTGTAGAGACATCTACAAAGTTGTGTAATGGAGACAATTTATCCCTTCTCAGGAAAGAAATTTACTCTGATAATTACACAACTGTCCTCTTGACACTGCTGGTCTGTTACCTCTTCACACAATTAAAAAAAATGCAATAGAGGATGTTTCTTGGCATTACACCTCAACACACCCATGCCTTTGGAAAGTGCCACTAACTTTTCCCTGTCTCTATTTGACTGTTTTTACAGTTCTCTTTCTTTTTCTATGCTGAGCTTTTTGAAGCAAAAAATTAGCCTTAGAATCAGAGAGAGGTTAGTTATGACCAAGACCACCCAAGTGTTGTAGAGCTGAGGAAACTGCATCAGGCAAACTCCCACGTTTTCTGCATTGCAGACACGGGGCTGTGCCAGATCCCAGAGTGTGCAGAATGACTGAGAATCAGTCCATCAGTCCACACCTACTAACCACTCGTATTCCAAAAAGAACCAAATCTGTCTTGCTCAGGAGAGGTACAGGAAGTTTCTTTTAATATTACCTCCAAGTTCAGTATCATGTGTATCTGCTGTTCCAGGTGGGACACCTTTCAGGAGACAAACGGATAGGTTTGGTGTCCACACGACCAACAAAACTCCATTATCAATAGAGTGTGTTTTTCTAGGACTTTAGAGCAGCACATTTAGAAACTGCTTGGAGTGATTTAGGTAGAAATATTTAAATAAACCCAAATTTTAAAAACTGTCCACTAGATAACTTAAACTAATAGAGTCTTAGGAGAAATCAGAAATTCACTAGAAAATTTACTGAAGTCAGGGGTTACCTAAAAATAAAGTTCTAAACATGTAATCTAATCACATAAACAATTACTTGTGTTTTTCTAGGTTTTTACCATTTGCAGAGATTTCACTCATAGGCCGTTATTTCCGCTAAGGACAGCAAGCACTTTTATTTTTACCCCCTTTGGACAGATGCGGACATCGAGGAGCGGAGTGGTTTAGCACACTGCCAAGGTTCAGACCACAAATAATTGGGAAGGTGTGACTCAAAGCGTACTTTGCCTTTTTGTCCAAAAGTCAAAATGAAGGAAGATGGGCTCTAAAACCTGGGCTCCCCAGACTCTGGCTAACCCTGTGACGTTGATCCAGTGCCTAAATCTTGTTAACATTTTCATTAGTTTTCTCATTATGAAATATGGCTAAGATTTACTTGGAAGTCGCATTTTGAGATTTGAATAAAATGAAGTAAGACACCCCACCAACAATAGGTAGTCAGTATTAGTTCCCCTCTTCCTTCTTTTAGAGTAAAATGCACTATGGGCATTCAATATGAACTACAATTATAATTCTAAAGCCATAATCAATATGTAAATGTTCACATGTTCAGAACTAAACTGATTTGAGGCCCTTAGCCATCAGTGAAATAGTCATTTATGCTCACCATCACCAAGCCCACACCTGCCACTACCACATTGGGTACCTCTTATATCAGCAGATAGTACCACCATCAACCCAGGGCCCCAAAACTGAAACCTGTAAGGTAGCCCATGCTCCTCCTTCTTCTTGCCCTTGACATCCCATTAGTCCTTGAATCCTACTCGTGTCACCTCCTAAACACATCTGCGAAATGGGCTGCCTCCTCTCTATCACCATGTCCCGTGCTCTGACACACACCCCCATCATTGCTGTGGCATAATCTGCTTCTGGTCCCAGCTCAGGCCGTTCTTCCTCCCTGACGCTTTTCCCTGGGAGTCTGTAAGAGACCAATCTGATCACGCAGTCCCTGATCCAAGTTATCCCACCTTGCCAACTGCCCAAGGAGTCCACACTCTCTAGCTTGGCACACAAGACCTACCGTCAGCTGATCTTTACCATGATCTTCTGCCTCCTCTCCCATCCTTCTTCCAGAGCCTCGCTGGGTCAAGTCTAACTATAGTAATTCCCTAAAGGTGCTTTGTTCTTTCTCATCCTCAGTGGTGATCTCTCTGCTAGGAAAACTTTCTCCATTTAATTTCTGGAAAAATATCTTCATCATTAAAACTCAGCCCAATATCATCATGTGCTCCAGGATGCCCTTCCTGATCTCACCCCCAACCCAAAGCCGAGCTCTATGCCCCGTCACGTGCTCCTATAGCCCCTTATGTTTGCCCCATGTTTTCAAAGCATTCGTCACAGTTACTGTAACTGGTAGTTCATCTATCTCTATGCAGATAAAGAGAGTGGCAAAGAGAGGTGCAATATTCTATTAAGGTTGAAAGTAAGCTCTAAAGCTGCTTGGATTAGTCTTCTGCAATATCACTTACCAACTTTGGGATCTTAGATGAGTTAAATTGAACTCCTTTCCCATGCCTCCTTTGTATACAGCACCAGCAACTCGGTGACTTGAAACAACAGAAATTTACTCTCTCACAGTTCTGAGGGCCCAAGGACTGACATCAAGCTGTCAGCAGGGTTGCGTGCCCTCTGAAGGGGGTAGATGATCTGCCCCTTGCCTTCTCCACCTCCTGGTGGCTCAGAGTGTTCTTCACTTGGGCCACCTCCTGCAGTCTCTGCCTCCATTGTGATAGGGCCTTTTCCTCTTCCCTACGCATCTCTCTTCTGTGTGTTTCTTACAAAAACCTTTGCCATTGGATCTATGGCCCATCTTGATAATTCAGATGTTGTCCTCATCTAAAGATCCTTAACTTAATTATATCTGTAAAGACCTTTTCTCAAGTGAGGCCACATTCATAGTTTCCAGGGATTAGGACATAAACATGTCCTGGGGAGGGAGGGTGGCACCATTCAATGCACCAGAAGGCGCTGCAATGATTTGTCTAGCTCCTATATTTCTTGGCAATATGGAATGCGATGATGTACGTAAAGCTCTCAGAACAGATCCTGCAGAGACTAAATGTTCAGTAGAGGGTAGCTCTGGTTCATATTACTATTAGCATTTTTTCTATAGTGATTGTCTTAGAGGTTGGCATATATATAGTCCTTTAATACCTGGTCACTTATTTTAAAAACTGTTTCTTAGATCAAAAAAAATCACTAGGACACTTGAGACATGTTGCTAACAGAAAGGGTTTAAGTAGGTTTCACTAGTTAATCTTCACTTTAACAAGAAAACTCATTTAGCCAGTGTTCTCACCGCACCCCTCCCCCGCCCCGTCCCAGCACACACGAACCTTGGCAGGCTGTCTGTAGTAGCTCCATTCCAAAGGGAGATTACCCATGCCAAGGGCACGGAGGCCTTTGCTCTTTGCCAGCACCAGAGTAATGAATGACTCTATTTGAAGTCACGTTGGAGAGGTCATGTGTGTGTGATTACAGACTTGGAGGGGGTAGAAAAGAAACCATCAAATAACTACTCTGCAAGATTACAAATGTGAGGGTTTATCAAGGTTGGCAAACCAATTACTTTCCCCAGATCACTCCTTGAGTTGGTGACGAAGCAAAGCCTAGGACCCGGGTCTCCAGATTCACCCGACTCCGATTCTCACTAATGATCTAGCTCATCCTGTTGACGCTGTTCAGTACAAGAAATTAATACAAATAGTAACATCAGCTACTGAAAAGGATAAAGAAGGTCAAGAACCAATTTATGTGACTTAGCACAGACTTTGTCATTTTAATATTCTATTCCAGTGGATCCCTGTAATGATACAGATAATAGCTACATGAACTTATATTTCACTTTTATTTGGTGATAGCAACAGAGAGAAGTAGTGAAGTATATTCGAGTCACCTTATTTTGACACCCAAATTCCTCTTCAACTTTCCCTGATAATAGGACCACCTTCTCTTCCTCTTTACACACCTTCTGCTTCAATCAAGGGAAGTGTTTGTTCACTTGTTGCGTACCTATTTCATCCTTTCAATCAGTCAACATGCTGTTCCAGCTCTTGTTCTTTGCATCTTAAAGATCTTTTTCATTTCTGCATCTCCAAGTCCTGCTACCCTCAAAGACCCAGTTCAAATGGCATATGACCCAAAAAGCCTTCCTAGCTTGCTTACATGGAAGTGACTTTTCTTGGTCTCCAAATGCCATTTCATAATTTTTACATCTCTCTTGTAGCATTAATCATGTCTTAATTTATATTTTAGATCTTCTATCTTTATTGAGCTCTCAAAGACTTCCATAAAATGAAGTTAAATAATATTTCTGTTAGTTTATTACAAACTGGGAATTCCCATGTCCACAAGACCTTCTGAGAGAGTTTTCACACATGATCTTGATATTGTGGCCATGGCTGAATGGTCCAGGACGGGAGCCCAGCCCAAGACAAACCAGTCCCTACATTGACCAGAAACTGTGCAATGACGGACGTAATTGAAAGTGATGTCCAAGTCGGCTCATACTGACTCTTAGGGTTGAATTGGTAAATGTTCAGGATTTGGGGAGCCAAGTGCCAACACATTGGTATCTTGAAATCAACTGTCGTGGCAATGTCTGCACCATGAAAATTGTATTGCAAATCAGGGCTTCCCTTCCACCCCAACCCTTCACACAAAGCCATTTATCAAACATTTATCAGCACCCCACTGATGCTAACAAACTAAATCTTCTCCCATAGCAACCAGCGTGTGAGGCCTACAGAGTGAGCCAGTGGTCCTGCACAGAAACAAATGCACAGGAACTCGGAAGGAGAGACTCTGAGCAGGAGACAGGAGATGGCCAAAATGATGAGGGAGCCAAGGCCACAAGGTGGAGAGACAGGAATAGAAACTAAGTTAATCAGTAATGGCAGGTTCAGTGGAGGCAGAGGCAGAGAGTGGTGATGTTGTTATGATGACAAATTCGTTTAGTGGGAAAACACAGATGCCTCCTTCTTGGATGGTGACTAATCCCATTTCCTGGAGTTTTACTGGGTCCCATGTGACCTTTCCTAAACCCTGCTCTTCCATGAAGCTGGCTCTGCAGTGACTCCTGTTCTCCTTGCTTTCCTGTCTCTCTTGGAAGATAAACACTCATCACAGAGGACTGGCCACCAAGGAACATGACAGAGTGACTGTGACACTGTGCAGCTCACACAGGGCTCTCACGTCCATCTTCGCATTTCATTCACACGGCAACACTAGGAGGCACATGGGCCACCAACTGGCACCCCAGACGAGACGAGGAAGCTGAGACTCAGAGAATCTGAGGGACTTGCCAAGACATGCAGCTGGGAAAGAGCAGAGTGAGACACAAACCAGGGTCCTCCAGCATCAGGATCAGAGTCCCTGTTCGCTTGGGGCCCAGGGGACATGTCAGGGTCATATAAGTTGTGCAACGCTCTGACACTCTGACCGCCCAATCACATTCCATGAACGACGAAAAGAGTTAGTTAACAATCAAAAGGAGTAAAGAGGACAAGAAGCAGGAAAAGTGATAAAATAGAGAAAGAGAAACAAAGGGAAAATATAATTTTAAAGTTTAGATATCATGTATGGATAATATGGTATTTAGGCATACGCACATATGGATATGTAATATCACATCACATAGATTGTATTTCATGTCTATTACGTGGCATCAAACACCCCTGGATTCAAATCTAAGCTTCCTACTCATTGCCTGTGAGAATTTCAGCAAATCACTGACTCAGACTTCACCCATAGAATGCACAATAATTTCTCTGTCTACTTTGTAAGCTTCTGGTAAGGCTTAAAAAGAAAATACATGTAAACCATTTGGCACAAAGCTTGCCACAAAATAAATACTTGATATATTTGGTGAATATATATAGTTGCTATCGTTTTAAGTAAAATAATAAAAGTAATGAATAACTGATAATTTTAGTTAATCTGACTTTATCCTGGAAAACACCGACTGCAAATGGAAACACCACTGTCCGTAAATCAGTGGCGTTTTACACAGGCACACCGTCTGCTCTACCAAAAGAAAAAAAAAATGGCAACACACAAGGCTCAAAATTAAATGTCTTTAAATAAAACATAAAGCAGAAACAGCTGCTGCTGAAACTTGGTCCCTAGGCAGATTTGATTTTTGAAAATGATGAAGAGGCCAAACTGTGCTTCGATTTCTGGGCTGCGTGCGAGTTAGGAAACGCGATTGCTTTCCCGCACTGACAGCCTGCTGGAGAGGAAGCTGCAGAGGCTTAAACAAAGGATATCGCGCATTCTGGGCACACAGCTCTCTGGGACCCTCCGCCATCAGGGGATTCTGCAGCCACGTCATCAACAGCGTTGCTGAGTTTCCTTCCATTTTCTGAAACAGCAACCGCCACAAATGAGACACCCTAATGGGCGTCGCAAATGCGAAAAAAGCAAATTCATTACGCCGATGTAGGATAAAACTCCTGCCCTGGGCAGAGAAATCACCTATATTTCCAGAGACCTCAGTATGTGGCCTTAGCATTTCCTAATAGAGCCTCGGCTAATATTTCACAGGCCAAGACCAATTCCGCCTGGGAGATGAGTTTCTCGTGCCGTGTCCTCGAAATTAGACCCAGGATGTTCGTCAGAGATCTTTTTGAATACCATTCAAGTATAATTCTTTTTAATAGAATTTTAAAGTCAGTAAAACAAAACAGAAGAAAGCACACAATACGGAGGCGTGGGCGAACCACACCACCGAACACAGCGCCCTAACACGATTGCTGACTCTGGCGTCTGCGCTTTCCAGCCTTTCGTTTCTTACACGGTGGCTCTTGCAGGGTGGGAGTCAGAGTACCCACACGATTTTCCAATGCGAATTTTCAGGAACCGGGCTGGTGGGCTGGGAAGTGCAGGTCAACAGTGCGAAGTGATGTGAAGTGTGTCCATTCTGACCCACCCGCCTGCCAGGACACCAGAGAGTAACCCGTGGAGGGGAACCATTTCCTTAAGGAAAGGATTCGAATTCAGGTGCCTCCCTCCCATGTGAATAGGACTATTTTGTGAATAAAAGTGAGAAATAGCTCCTTTGCCCTGCGTCCAGCTCTCCTTTCTTGTGTCCTCGTATAACTTTCCCCGTGGCTCCCAGTGTTCCCTGCCCAGTGAACGGAGTCCAGGTTTCGACCACCTCTCAGGGTATTCATTCACCTTCCCTAACGCTCTCTCCAGTTTGCATCTAACTCCTTTGGCCCACCAGGCCTCATCTTCCACGCTCCTCTGCTAGGAAGCCTTTCCTGACCTGGCTGACCGACCCCGATTCCGGAGCTGACTCAGAACACTGCAGCTGCCTCTTCACGGCACTCTTTACTCTAACTTGGGTTTCCACATCAATCTCCTTCCCAAAGAGAAGACACAAAGTCATATCCACAAGGGAAGTTAGGGGCCAGGCACCTGCCCTGTGCCAGCACCCACCGTGTACAATGGCCTTAGAGATATGTGAACAGCAAGAGCTCAGGCCCGAAGCTGAGGAGGGAAAAGTGAGGTCCAGGGCCAAGGCCACATGGGGACTGTGGGGGTCTCTATTTGGATGCTCCTTTCCTGGAGCTCTGCCAGTCTTCCAGGCTGGGTCAGTCCTTAAAAGGATCATACCAGGAGAAGAGGAATCTTCAGCAACTTGGAGGAATACCGTCATGATCAAATGGCCTGAGACTCGGAGAGGAGGTGGGCCAACATCAGTTCTCACCGTGAGGCATGATTCTGGGGAGGAGTGAGAGCAGGAGGGGGCTGAAGCCCAGGGTGGGTGCTCTCTGAGATACTGCAAGAGTCCGAACTGTCAGGAATGAAGAACAAGACATGAAGCCATGGACAAGAAGAGTGGTCAGCCACAGCTGTGTTCGGAGAAAGAAGCCAGAATGGACTCAGAGCTATGCTCTGCGGGGCTGTGCTGTCCGGGGAGGAAGACATTAGAACTGCCCATTAGAACTGCCCTTGAGCTGTCCTCAAGGGTGGAGCTTCTCGAGACCACAGTCCTCCAGAATAGTTTATCTGCATACTTGTGTGACCTCCCCTAGTAGCACCCAAAACAAGAGCTGGTGGACAGAGCATGCCAGATGAGTATTTATTGAATGGACGGACAGACGGACGGATGGATGGATGGATGGATGAACTGCTACTACAGAATTACTTAGAGATAATTGTACGTTGGAAAGTAATACAAAAACAGCATTACTCAGACAGTCGTGCGTCAACCAGGAGTCTGCAAGGACAGCCCCGCAGCAAAGAGAGAAACAGCTTGCAAGAGCACAAGGGGAAGCCCCTCTGGCCGTGGTTCTGTTTGTCAGCGGCACCCTGTTCCTTCACTAGGTGACACGTTAGCAAATACTCAGGGCCAGGTTCAGCATCCCGAGGCACAAATGAAGAATGGTGTGGAATTTTAGAATCCCAAAGGACTTCAGGAGTCCTCCTGAACAGGAGCTTTTGCAGTCCCCAACTTATTCAATAGTTGGGCTATCCTTGCAGGAAATTTACCTTGATCAACCAAATTAAGTTCACATGGGCTAAGCATGCTGGTAATCACAGAACTGCTCATGGGTAGTAATGGGGGAATAATGGGGACAAATCTAACTGAACAACAGCAACAAAAATTTCAGGTGGGTTGAATTTCTCTATTAGAGAACAGAGTCTGATATTTTTATTTTTTAAATACAAATTAATGCATCACAATACACACTCCTAAAACAAAAGCATTGAGAAAAATAAAAGATTGGAAAATCAGATGACAAGCAATAGTTGACAAAAAGAGAAGCAAATATAGCAACATTAGTATCACCCAGTCTAACTATAAAGTTGCCTCTTTGCCAATGGTTGGGATTTCATTAATACATTGAGGTGTTAAAGACAGGTCATCTCCTGCTGACCAGCTATTCTCATTAGCATTTCGGTATTGGATTTACCTAAATAAAAGTTAAGTAAATTAATACAAATAACTCTATCACTTGATAACATAAAAATAAATTAATAAAATAAATATAAACTAATAAAAAGGTAATATGCTCTATGTTTGGTGAATAACAGCTTTCAAGACATAGATTCCTTGTGGCAACAGTAAATATAAGGAGAGGTGCCCCATGGAGACACGTACGGGATCCCGGACGTGGTCTAAAGTTCTCCAAGCACCGCCCTGAGGCCGGCAGGATCTCTGGAAGCTGCACACGAACATGCCACTGGGCTCTTTGACTCCAACACTCATGCTCTTGTGTAATCGGTCATTTCTGTCCTGCTGAATGAAACAGCAGCAAGGCCGCTGAGGCTGAGTGGTTAAAGACCACGCAGTCTCGCTGCCTAGCCCCGCCCCCAAACCACCCCACCCCACCCCACCCCCCTACCCGCTGCCAGCTCGGCACCCAGCAGGCAATGGTATGGAGTCTCCCCTCCCCAGTTACAGTGAAATAGCAGATGCCCCTCAAACGCAGCTTGAGCCTGAAGGCTGGAAACTCAAGCAGGATCTCCATGTTGCAGCTGGGACGCAGAATTTCCTCTTTGGGAAAACTCAGACTTTGTCCCACAGTCTAGCCAAGTTGACTCACACCATTAACCCTCATAGCCACACTTCTCAGCATCCAGAAAGCTCCTGCCGCAGGAGGGGAAAAGGCTCTTGGTTTTGAAGATGTAAACTTCTTTGACCTCCTTTCCAGATTCTGGAAATAGGGAAATAATACATTCGGTGTGAGAGAATTATGAGTTTTCAAAATGCTGACAAGGTGCAAACCAGCCACAAATGGCCTTCTAACTAGGTGACTAACCCACGCCGGGCAGAGCTACCTGGGCACCACCTTCTCACTGCATTCTTGCGCCCGGGGCCCAATGCATTTGCCCATGTGCCTTGCTCTTGTGGGGAGAGGGGAAGACCTAACCATGCACAATGAAAAGGAGTTCTTTTATCATGAGATGTGACTCTTGCCCCAGCTTGCTCCACCTTGTTGGACTGCATTGCCAGGTTGTCGTAAAGGTCTTTCCAGCCCCAAGCCACATGCCCTTTCTGCTTAGCTGCATTCTGGTGTCATGGGAAAGCATTCACACACCCCTTCCTTCTGTGAGCCAAGGGGAAGCGCCCAAACAGGCTGTGGGAACTTCTGGCTCAGGCGTCCACATCTCTGCTGCCTGGCACTGACTGGGGCGCTGTAGATTTTGTTGGTTTGACTCACTGACTCAGTCGTGCCCAGGCCCAAGAAATCACAGCTTTCCTTTTGATATTTTATTTATTTATTTTTAACAAGGCATCTGTTGTCTTCTCTAGATATGAGCTATCTTTCTGCTTTGGGGGTTGCCCCCGCCCCCATAATAGACTTGGCAGCAGACCCGGGGCAGGCTGCTGTATTCTTGGGGCCCTTATCTGGAAAGCAGGGAGCACAGCTCCTACCCACAGGGTCTTTCGAGAATTCTATAAGATACTGGTGCCATGTTCTTGACACCAGTGTGCAATGAACATAGTCCTTTTCCTCTTCTTATTATCTACAGAAAGCCCTTGTTGCAACCGAATCCCCATGTTGTCCCATTGAACTATGTGACATCCCCTAGAGAGAGACATTGACTGTCCCCAAATGGCAGAAGTGGAAAGTGACGGACAGTTTGCCATCTTTCCTGCTTTGGAGTGAATGGGAAGAGGACCCACTTTGTTCCCAAAATGATCCATTATCATACTCAGGTTTTTTGTTTGGCAGTATATGACACATCAGTACAGAC
Source organism: Tonatia bakeri (assembly GCA_004024845.1). Taxonomy (NCBI): domain Eukaryota; kingdom Metazoa; phylum Chordata; class Mammalia; order Chiroptera; family Phyllostomidae; genus Tonatia; species Tonatia bakeri. Next base: position 243,535 of record PVIA01001724.1, on the reverse strand, counting down.
AGATGTCTGAGAAAACAATGACAACCAACCAGGACAGGCTGGCCAACAAGCCTCAGGGCCACCACAGCAAGACGGGGCACAAAGAGGGCTACAGATGGGGAAGAAGGTAGGGTGTTCAGGCTTGGATAGCATGTTCGGGAAGCTGGGGAGAGAAGAACTGGGGATCTGAGCCATAAGGAGGAGCAGGAGAAAGAAAGTCACTGTTTTCATGATGAGCCAACTTTCTGGGGTTCTGTAGACACTCATGAGAGACAGGCTTTCATCAGGTAAGAGGAGCTGTGTTGGGAGAAATGCAGCTGTTCAACCCCTGCTGCTATGTGGAAGCCACCGTCATCTCCAGCCTGCAATATGGCAGCAGCCTTTCAGCTGGCTTCCCTGCTTCCCACTTTGACCACTTCAGCCCAGGCTCCAGACAGTGGCCAGGGGGAGCCCATAATGGCCTGAGTCAGCATCTGACACTTCTATGCTCAAAACCCTGGAGTGGCACCCCTCGCTAAGCCAAACTGAAGTCCTCACAACGTCCTTGCCATGACCTTTGTGGTTTGCTATGACCTGCCCTCCCTCCCTGACCTCTCCTATACTTCCACATGCTTACTCTGCTCCGGCCAAACCAGCCATCTTGCCTTTCCACACAGACAGGTCTGAGAGCCTTTGCCTTGGTGCCCCTCCCCCTGGAATGCTCTTTCCCCAAAGATTTACTTGGTTAAAGCCATTGCTCACATCTTACATTCAACCCTGCTTAACTCTTGTATTTCAGTGGGGCCCAACCCGCACTTCCTATTTCCTACTGCAGATTACTCCCGGTCTCCACAGTCTCAGTTTCTTTCCTCTGCTTTTCTTCCTTGTTTGTGTTCACATGTTCTTTTCAAATCGTTTACTCTTGATCACCTGTGTTATATCACTAGAATATCAGCCTCACGAAGGCAGCGTTCTTTGTCTCTTTTGTTTATGCTATATTCTAAAGTCTAAGACTAGTCCCTGACGAATAGTGGGTGCTCCATAAACACGTTGAATGAATGAATGAATGAATGAGTGAAAATGGACCTTGGAGCCGAACAGACTTGGGGCATGGCTCTACCTCCACGCTTCCCCTCGTGGCAGACATGTTAACCTTTCTCTCTGATGCTCAGTTTCCTCATCTGTAAGAGGGAAATCATCACGTATACCTAATAAGATTGCTGTGGGGATTAGCTACAAGAACTTCATATAGATCTCCTGGCATAAAACAGGCTTTCAATAAATATTAATTTTCTTTAAATATTTTCAGAGGTAGCACTTAGAGTATCTAAAATGAGAGGTTGCTTACTTTGATATTCTTGGCTGAAAGAATCAATAAATGTTTTTGAACACCAGCCCAGGGCCAGGACCTATGCTAGGCGCGTAAGAACAGATAGGCAAGTAACTGCGCCCTCAGGGAGCACTGAGTTCTAAGTGTGACATGTCCTACTAGAAGCATCCGGAAAGTGTTATGGGAAAGAAAAAGCAGCAGAAATTAACTTTTTAAAAAACTTGGTTAAAAATAACTTTAGAGTTACAAGCAATTGCCAAACTGTAGTGAGTTCCAGTGTACTCTTCCAAATGGTATAGCATCTTCCACAACCACAATACATCATCAAAGCCAAGAAATTGACAGTGGTCAGTTTCAAGGACAGATCTTGTACTTCACCAGATTCTACGTGCATTCTCTGTGTGTGTTTGCTACTGTGACACTGACAGAGAGATTAACTGGCAAAGAAAACCAGAAAGGAGTCACAAAGGTAGCATCTCCTCTTGTTCATTTCTCTGATGTTGTGGATTTAATATTGGCATTTAACTGATAGTATAACGAAGCTCAGAAAAGCTAAATGACCTGCCTAAGATGACATAGTTCCCAAGTGCCAGAGTTGGTCCCTGCATGTGTTGATGCGAGAAAACCTTAAGGTCAGAAATTGGGTGCAATAGCATTAAGAAGACTGTTGTCTTCAAACAAAACTTGCCATAGACAAGCCTGTGACTTCAAAGCTGTAGTTTTCTAAGCTCTACCAAATTGCTGTTTTCTTTACTTTCATCCCAGCATCTGTGCTTCAGAATGTCTTTTACAAAATGCAGGAAAAAGAGCCATGGTATTCCAGTCTTTACTGGGGAAATGATTCCTTAGGAACCCCTACTCCCCCTATACTTTCCAGGCAGACTCACCTCTGAGCTGTCAGCTGGAATCCTGCAGAGCAAAGAAAGCAAAAACATTTCCAATCAGGGGACATGGAGAGAGGCTTGAACAGCCTGGGAGGAATCCTGCATAAAGAAAGTGACTGTTGTTCTTCCCTCTGAAGCTCCTTTTTGTTGCCCTGTCTGGCTGGAAGCAGCAGGGTCTGAACCTCAGCCAAGGGACAAAGGGCTTTTCTGGCTAAGGGAAGCAATTGTGGTAGGGATGGGCCAAAACGGGAGGGAAGCATTTTACGTGGTAACAGGGCCTACCAAATGTCACTATCGGTGCCTGCAGGATGTAATTGAATTCCACAAGCATGTACTGAGCACCTGCTTTGTTCCAGGCACACTCACATGATGAAGACACAACCCCATCCCTCAGCAAACGTGCAGACTAGAACAGGAGTCATTCCTCCTGCCCACGGATGATTCATCCCATCTCTCACTCCTTCAGCCACATAATATAGTAGTTGAGAACACAGCCTTGAAATAAGAGAAGCACATTTACTGACGCATTCAATAAACATGTTTGGTGCCTACTAAGTGCCCAGCAAAACCCTAAGGGAACAAATGTAAACAAAATATAGATCCTTACCCTGAAGGATATCGATTGGTTGGAGGCTGGGAGAGGAACAGACAGTGAATAATAAACACAACAAATAACCTCTATAGTATATTAGAAGCTGGTAAGTGCTATGGGGTAAGGGTATGGGGTATGGTCCAGGAGTGTTTAAAATGCAGAATTAAATAAGGTTGTCGAGGTAGACCTTACATGTGAGCAGAGATGGGAAGCAAGTAAGGGAGTGGCAGTCACAGGCATATGGACTTGGGGAGGCAAGAATACAGGTAGGGGAACAACTAGAGACAAGTTCCTCGTGTGGGGCCACACCTGCTCTACGCAGGAACAAGAAAGGCTATTCCCTTTTCAGAAAAAGTTTACCAACCCTTGACCTCAATCATTGTTTTTCACATAGATACAGACATAGAACCATTAAATCCTTTCTTCAAATGAAGCCTCAGTCAGAGGCCAAATATAATAGAATCGGTGTGGATCTGGCTCATGGGAGAGTAGGACTGGGAGTGGCATGGGAGGTGTCTCTTCTCACTCAGACTCCGGCCTCTCTCACATCCAAGGTCAACCACAAGGCGCTGCCTCTTCACCTCCGGAGTTCCTAAGAGGACCATTTGAAAACAGGACTTTAAAATCACCCCTAGCAGCTCTTCCAGGTCTGTAATTCCAACAGCCTATAAATGATGTTAAAACAAAGTTTAAATAAACTCAGATCAAAAGTGAGCAGAATAATAAAAACAATTATCTTCAGCAGGGAAACTATGCCAAATAAACTGTACAAACTGGATAAACTGATACTTGGGCTGAGAGCCTCAACATTATCTTTTCTTATTCGTGAGAAGTTAACGTAAATCCAAAATTCGATATTTATTGTGGCAGATACTTCCAATCTCAAAAGTCAGAGAGATGGCATTTCTACATTCCTGGATTTCCCTAATGATCAGTTAGATTAAAAGTTTCTCTTTTTCTTAATATTATGAGAACCCCTGGAAAATTTTCAACTTCAATTACTTTTGCCTTTTCTAAAAAAAAAAAGTCTATAAAAAAAGAATTTTCTGTATCCCATCTTCCTCTCCTTTTTCATGATTTGAATTCCTGTGTGTTATAGACTGTTTGTAATCACTTCCCCAAAATCATACGTGGAAGTCCTATCCCCCAATGGGGCGTTTGGAAATGGGCCTTCCGGGGATGATTAGATCATGAGGGTGGAGCCCTCATGCATGGGATCGGTGCCCTTACAGGAAGAGACACAACAGAGCGTGCTCTCTCTTTCCCCGTGTGAGGCACAGCGAGAAGGCAAGCACCCTGCAGCCTGGGAAGAGAGCTCGCACCAGAAACCAAATTGACTGGCACCTTGCTCATGAACTTCTGACCTCCAGAACTAGGAGAAAACAAACGTCTGTGCTTTAAGACACCCACTCTACAGAAACAGGAAGCAGCTGTGGGTCAACAGCAACAGTCTATCCCACACAAGTATCCTATTACTAGTTCCCGAAATAAAATTAAGCCTTCCCCACGTCCTCCTGCCCACTCATCCTCCCCGCTCCCTTCTGTTAATGCCACCATCACCCCTCCAGTCACCCTGGTTAGCAACCCTAAGACCCCAGCTCCACATTCTGTGGCTTTGCTCCCCAAATCCAGTCAGTTATCAGGATCCATTACCCCAGCTCCAGAACGTAGGTGCATTCTTCTCGTCTATTCCATCCCACCACCGTTTTCTAGATCGAGTGCTGGTGAGTTTCTTTGAGACTATACATTTGCCTTCTAATTCACCTTCCTGGCTTTAATTTCTCCCCCTTCGTGACCAACTGTCTTTCACAAGATTTCCAGCAAATGTCCTTTAAGTGCAAATCTGATCGTATTATTCCTCTATTCAAAAACCATCAGCAATTCTCCATAGCTGGTAGAATGAAGTCAGACCGTTGTTTCTCATCCCAAGCCCTCTTCGTCTGCCTTCCCATCTTTAGTTCTCACCACCCCCCACATACACTCTGCACGCGAGACTGAAGGCGTTCACTCTCCCCTGACACAGTCCTCACTTTCCTCTGGCTTCTTCCACCTGTACTGCCTCCCCAGCTCTGCTCCATGTCCAAATCCTCGCAGCCCAGACAAAACCCTTCTCTTTGTTGCTGTCTCTTCTGGTCCCCTACCTCCCTCCTTTAAGTATGCCCAACATTTTAACTGAACCTTTATAATGACCTGGTTTTGATTGTGTTTTAAATTGTACCTGCCTATGGTTGATCCCTGGGGCCTTCAGCATTTAGCATAGCCTGCTTGTCAGGCTACTACTAGCTGCTTTAACAAATAACACCCACATCTGATGGCTTAACACAAGAAAATTTATTTTTCCCCTCAGGTCAGAATTTAATGCAGGTGTTCCTGTTCAATAGATAACTTTCCTCGACATGGTGACTCAAGAATTCCTTCTGTGTTGTAGTCCTGTGATTTTCTAAGACCTCACAGTCCTCTGCTTCCAGATAGTAAAAGGGAAAAGACTGGGGTGTCATACTTCCTAATCCCCTCTCCCTGGACACATCATGTGTATTTCTATTCTACTGCGAGAACCAGGCACGGGGCCCAAAGGGAAGGCAGCTACCTTGGCTCAGCACTGCTCCCCCAGGGCAGTTCTGTGCTTTAGAGGGAAGAGCGGAAACCTTGGACGGAGACTCAGTCTTCTCGGCCACACAGTGGAACACAGGTGACGTTGTACATCACAAACACACAGGTGAAGAGGATACTATTTAAAGTGCTCACCATTTATTGATTACCCACAATGGGCTCTTTTGTGCCAGAAATCATAGGCTTCATATTTTTAATGCAAAGAGCAACGTTGCCATATAAAAACGATAATCATCATTTTTGACATGGAAACATTTATTTCAGAGCTCTTAAAGAATAATAATAATAACAGCAGAACTTTTTGAACATTGACTTTGAAATGGACTAAGGACGTCTCATACAAGATTACCCCAGGTTATTAGCTGAGCAAGGTTTTGAACTCAGGCGTATTTGATTTAAAAACCCATGTTCCCATTCATGACTATTTCAACCTCTCCTTCATGTCCCATAGCTAAATGCACATAATAATAGATGTTGGTATTTATGGAGTGCTTCCTGTTTGTCAGGCCCAATTATATGCATTTCATGGATTATATTACTTAACCTACATATAATATCACACATATATACAGACTGTGCAATATATATATACATATATACATATATATACTGTTGTACATTCGGTATGCATTCAAATATATGGATATATGTTTATATACATGTACAGTCTGCAATATATTTACATATGTATGCATGTATACACACATACACACATACATCTAGATATAATATATATAGTATAAGGTATATGCATATGTATGTATACACAAAATACACTATATGATGCCATTATCATGTCCATTATACAGATAAGGAAACAGAAGCACAAAGAGGCTAAGCCACTTGTTCATGGGGAACAGTAACTCCTGTAGACGTGAACCAGGAAAGCTGGATGCCACAGCCAGAGCTAAAAGCACAAAGGTTGGCCACCTGCGCTAATTCTCTCTGCTCACAGGCCTGTTTGTCTGCCCTGACATCAGACTCTGAGGCCACTGAGGGCAGGAACTCAGCTGTGTTCATCATAAGCCCGCCAGCACCTAACATTGCCCGGCAGACTTCAATCAACACTTGTTGGATTGAATTAAGTTCAGGGAAAAATGCTACAAAAGTAGGGCTAGAGTTTAGGATCTGTGAGGTTAGAGAAGAAGCAATGAAGTCTGCTGGAAAAAGCAAATAGCCCGGCATTTCAAGAAGCAAATGAAAGTCCAAGTGTTTGGTGAACTTCCCACTGTTTGTCTTTCTGGTGAACTGCGTTCTTGACAGCGAGCCAGGGCTGCAGAGCCTAGGCAGGAAGGGGGCCGCTCGAGCTCACCCAGCCATCGAGAATGCCCTCATAACCATCTCTTGTGTGTCTCTAGGCCAAACATTGCTCAAGGACTCAGGACACAGGAAAATGCACTTATTTTGCATTGCAAGTTTGGAGAATACAACAGAGACAGAGGGAAATCCCAGGACTTTAACATTTATCTTTTATGTTTGGAACACAGATAAAAAACGGGGCCTGTGTGAGGAAGGTTTTAGGATTTCTTAATGAGGTGACACAGGCACATAAACATAAAATGAATAATTAAGATTGGTGAGGGGCTGTAGATATCACAAGGCAGAATCATATACAATATCCTGGTTAATCCACCCAAATCACATTTTATTACTTTTAGCAAGCGAAAGGAAATGGGTTTTCATTTGGTGCTGGTTTTTGTTGTTGCTGCTCTTTTGTTAATTTTTGATGAACCAATATTTAGGCTTTCTGTGAAAATGGAGTATTGAGTTCACACTTTGATTCTCTGATCCAAACAAATAGAAGCAACAGAAAAAAATATAAATATATATATATATACACACACAAAGACATTGTATAGATGCAAATATGTATATATTCATACATATATACATATGAATATATCATAATATATTCATACAGGAATAAAGAAGGAAGTAAAAATGATCTCTCTTGGATGAGGAATGAAACCAAGGTGCAAATGAGTGAGAAGGGTTATAGCCAAAAGCCCCTAGGCTCTGGCTGGGGAGTGGGGCTAAGGATTCAACTTCTACAGCAACTAAAGTAAAACTTAAGCCACCCCACAAGACAGGGAGCCAGGACCAGGCTCACCATTCATGGCCAGCACATAGATATATGGGGTTTTCTCACTTAAGACAGTGAGGAAAATACCTATGACCCAACCCACCCACTCCCCTGGAGCTATGAATGAGAGCTGGGAGCACAGAGGCACCACCTCTCAGTGAGGAATGGGACCAAGCAGCATGATGACTTGGAGACTGGGATCCACAACATTCCCTTTGCTGTTGTGTGTGAGATGGGGTTCCTGAGATGTCAGGGTGATGCCTGGAGATCTACACGTGAGCCTGAGAGCGAGGAGCAACTGTCAAACCATTAGAAAAGGTGGCATTAATACAGATGGAGGCAGAGAATAAATGAAATCCTCTCATTTAACTCCGAGCCTAAGCCTAGCTCTACTTCCTACTGTAATCCTAAGGAAATAGAAACCAAAAATTAGAAATACTAGATGCCTCTGAATTTGGAGATATAGTGAACCAAAGACTAAGAGGACTCATTAAAAATGAATAGTTATGCACCCCTTAACAATGGGTACACATTCTGAGAAATGTGTTGTTAGGTGATTTTGTGGTGTGAACATCAGTGTGTGTACCTACAGAAGCCTAGATGCTATAGCCTACTACACACCTAGGCCATAGGGCACAGCCTATAGCTCCTAGGCTACAAGTCTGTGCAGCATGTTACTGTACAAAACAAACTGAGATTAAATCAAGCACAACAGAAAATGATGCCATCAAGATAGGTGGTAAACAGCAGATGTATATGGCTGCTAATGGTGTAACATGACATACTGTTTTACAGCAAACTTCTTATTTGTAAGTTGAAAGAGCACAGTCTAAAATAGCTATAAAAAGTATACTGCAGTAAATACATAAACTAATAACACAGTCATTTATTATCATCACCAAGTATTATATACTGTACATAATTATATGTGCCGTACTTTTATATAACTGGCAACACATAGGTTTGCTTACACCAGCAGCACCACAGACATCAGAGTAATGCATTGTGCTAGAATGTTATGATGGTTAGTTACAATGTTGTCAGGCAATAAGAATTTTTTAGATCTATTATAATTTTATGGGATGATCAGTGTATATGTGGTCTGTCATTGTCCGAAATGTCTTTAGGTGGCATATGACTATATATGTGTAAGGAGTTAGGTTTCTAGGACACCTCCTGTACTGAAAACAGTATAATTTTCCTTCCCATTCCACTCAGGCACATGGCCACAAGAAGACTGGAAGTTTGTTATTAGAGCCACCGACCCACCAACCTCTGGACTCAGGAACACCAGGCACAGCTGAGGGGAAGGCAGCACTGAAAACCAGAGCCAGCCCCTTTCCTTCACTCAACTCCCGCCTATCAGGCTTATACCAACAGGTGAGAAACTGGAGGATTCTAGAATTCCTTAAAAAGCTAATAAATCCAAGTAAAAAGGCTTGCCATCACTGGATAATTAAAGATTCTGCAAGGATATAGTTGATTATTTGTTCAATTACCCAAAACTGAAACCCACCACTTGATAAGTCTTGATATCATGTGTTGGGCTTTCAATTAGATTTTTAAGTGCCTTACTTTATAATATAATTGAACAATAAGGAATCACCAGTTTTTAAGGAACACTTCCAATATAATAAACAGATCAACACTATTATTAAAAACACAAAATAGATAAAATGCAGGAAGCAAAAAGATTTTATGTGTATATATTTATATGTAGATTACGTGTAAATAATCAAGTTAAATTAAAAAGGGAGAATTCAAAAATCCATTAATGTAATATTTAAAATGTAAAGGAAAAAAAATCTCAATAGATACCAGAAAAGCATCCAACACAACTCAAAATCTATTTGAGGAAAATGCTTAGTAAACCAGGAGTATTAAAATAGAATTTCATTAACCTAAAATAATTGCAAATAGCATATATAATAATGTTGATTTAGAATTATTAAAAATGAAGAAACAGGATAATAATGCCCTCTTTCTCTGATTCCATTTGACATTGTACTGATGGTCCAGACAATGCAATAAGATAAGGAAAAGAAATAAGAGGTATGAGAATTGGAAAATAATAAGAAGTCTTATTTCACACAGTAAAATTTTCTCATGAAAACACCAAGATAATTTATAGAAAAACTACCTAGAATTAAAAAGAGAGTTTAGCAAGGTTTTAGGATATAAGATCCACATATCAAAGTCAACATGAACCTCTAGCATTAAGTGGAAAACAAAACCTCTCCAAAAACTGCTCATTGTACCTGTGTTCTGTAAGAAAATGTTAGAAACCAGTTAAGTGTTCAACAGGAAATCATTAAATAAATGGTATAATAAATTGTAAACAATAAAAATGGACAAGTACTAAATCTAGTAATACAAATAAATCTCAAAAATGTAACTTTAAACAAAAAATAAGTTGCAAAACAGGTAAGTGACTATTAGCCTTTTTTCTCTGCTATTGTCTTAAACACTGGTGTCACTGTTTGATCAGAACAGCATAAAGACATCCACGGTCTAAAGCCTTCCCTTATTATGCTTAATTTACACAGCTATAAAACATTGCAAAATGCACATCTGCCACAAACTAATCCCTAAATGTTCATTAGACAAAAAGGGCTTTTGCAATTTGCCTCCACTTGAGGTATCAGCATTTAAAGGTTGTAATTAATGGGAAAACAATTCCCACCCCCAACAGAAGAGTTTAAAAAAAAAATTCTACCAGGTTGGCATACTGAAAGATTTAGTGTGAGTAATGGGTTGTCAGAATTTCTACATCATCAAGAAAATTGGCAAAGAAGAACAAAATCTCAGTCCAATGTTCAGGCACCTCATTCATTTTGCATTTTTTTTCTGGTAAATTTGCATTAGACACAACCCTTAACCTTTTCAGATCTCAGTTCTTGTGGAGATATACGAGTCTTCCCAAAGCCTTGGAAAATCAGAGCTGAAAGCACCTTAGGATACACTGTTCCCCACCCCTTCTGGGATGCTTCTCAAAATCACACCATTACGAAATCTGGGTTCTAGCCACCTTTTACATGACAATGAACAACACACATGAATGGAAACTATTATTCTATTTATCATCTGTATTAAGTTTAATGACTTAAAAACCACAAGAATAATGTTATTGATAATATTACTATTTGTAGTAGATTGAATAGTGTCCACCATAAATCCATGTCCAGCCATAACCTCAGAATGTGACCTTATTTGAATATCACGGCTTTGAAAATGTAATTAGTTAAAGGTTTTAAGATGAAATCATCCTGGATGTAGGGTGGGCCCTGAATCCAGTAAGTGGTGCACTTATGGAAGGAGCAATGGACATGGAGGGACACTCCAGGAAAAGTCCTGGAATAAGAAATCATGGAGGCAGAGGTTGCAGGGAGTGTGGCCCTGCTGGTACCTTGATGTCAGATTCTAGCCTCCATAACTGTCAAAGAACAAATAAAGTTCTGTTGTTCTAAGCCACCCCACCTGTGATACTTTGTTATGGCAGCCCTGGGAAACTAAAATACTGCAAGTTTTCAAACATCAAGCTAATAATTGCATCATTGGTTGAAAAATGATAAAAATATGGAACTACTGGAAAACACAATAACAAATGACTTTGTCACTGGGAAGAATATGAGGAAGCAGGAATTCTTGGGAAGCATTAGGAAAACTGGGTTCCCCCTTGGCCAGGCCAGGTCCCCTCATCTGTGGTGCTGAACACAAAAGTACTAATTAAGGGAGTCATCAGCGTTTTCTTTCAAATGACCTTGTCATACCCATTCTTTCACCAAGAGAATTTTTTTTAACTGAAAGAGAAGTTGGGAATTGCAGGACTCTACGAAGGTAGCAGTGATACTACGCACAGTAGGAGCACTTCTTGAGCTCTCCTGTGTTTCAGACACTCGTCCAATGTCGGCTCCTCACCCCCCACGTGTCAGGCCCTCTGTGCTGACGCCTGCTTTGCAGATGGCACGCGTTGGATTGGAGGCTCCATAAGCACAGGGACCTGTACCTCTTTGTTAGCAGAACAGAGCGGTGCCTGGCACAATCCAGACACGCAGTGAATACTTGGTGAATTAAATGGAGCTGAGACTTGCCCAAGGTAACACAGCCAGTAAGCAGTGAAACCAGGCCTACAGGATTTGAACCAAGGTAATATGGTTTTAGGAACCACACTCTTAACCAAGGTCCCATCCTGCAACTTATAGGAGGCAAATTTGCAAAATCAGAAGAAGAAAATAATTACCCAGTAATCTACTAAGTTGGTCATTATTAGCACTATGTTGATATTTCCTCCTGGGGCTTTTTTCTCTTTGTGTTATATTATTTGCCCCCTGAAGTTTTGGTCACAATTTAGAAACATGTTCTGCTTTTTAGATTTACCATTGTAGCAAATCATATTTCTATGCCATTATAAACTCTTCATAGATAAAACACATATTTCATTGAGAGATGGTTATGTAATTTACTTGAAATATTTCCTATTATTGGACACAGGTTATTTCCACTGTTTTTTCTACTACAAATAGTTCTTCAGTAAATATGTTGGTTCATAAACTTTTAATAATATTTACAATTATTTCCTTAGAATAAGTTTCAAAACAGAAAAAAAATAGTCTCCTGGGTCAATTGAAACAAAAAAAGTTAAAGGCTATTATTACTGTATGCTGACAAAATGCTTTGCAAAGAACCATAGCAATTTAGACTCCCACCACCAATGTGCAAAAGTGAGACAGGGGTATGGTGGATATTCTATATGCTAAAATATTTACTAATTGCATGAGCAGTAAATGACATCTCATTACCTTAAATGCATTTCTTAGGTGCTGGAATAAAAAGAAAACCACATGCCTACATTATGACCCAGTAATTCCACTCCTAGATGCCTACATCTGTCCTCCAATTCAGTCCCACAGAGATACTTAAGGGAACTCAGTACATGTCTACCATAGTCATTTGTTCAAATACCCAAACACTGGGAACAACTCAAATGTCCATCATCAGTAGAATGGACAAATCAGTTGGGGCACCTTCATAAAATGCAACATTATAGAGAATTTTAAGAAAGGATGAACTCCATGCAACATGAATGCCTCTCACAGACATTGTGTTACATAAAAAACAAGCACAAAGAAGAAAATACTGTAAAATTCTATTTATATTGTATTCAAGGACAGGCAAAATTAGCTGATGATAACAGAAATCAGAATAGTGATGGGGGGATGTGAGGGGTGTGGGATTTGACTGGGAAAGGGTATGAAGGAGGAAACTTTCCGTGTGGGAAAATTTCTCAGCCTTGATATGGCTGGTGGGCAGACGGGAGTACACAGGTAGAGAAATTCATTGAGCTTAAAATTAGTTCAATTTATTATACAAAGGTTATGCCTTATGGAAAGTTAAAAATATGAGAGTAAAAATAAATAACAAAGCATGAATTTTGAAGAATTACATAAGCATACAGGCCCTCCTGTGAAGGTCTTTTGAGGTAAATGGTTCATTACTCTATTTTATGGGAGTGAGAATTGGCTTTTGATGATATCATGCTTTGCTGTTCAGGGAGTTAGATAATGAACTCACTGAACTATTTACACATATGTTTGAAGGTTACAGGAAGCTGGAATAGTGCCCAAAAGACTTAAAGAGTAAAGAAAGTCATTTTAGCAATTACCGTCTGGCAAATCTACCATTTCAATGATTATTTAAGTAACTCTTTTAGGGACAAGAACTGATAAGCCTAAAAAAGAAGGCACCATCAAAATCCTCAATGACAGAAGAGGAATGACGCTGGGAGTCAGAATGACTGCGTTCTGACTGAGTTATCGGAGGGCTCTTCACTGCATTCCTACATACCGAGTGCCCCGGACTTTCTTCTACCTTTCCTTTCTTTTCAGTCTCCTCTGAGCACTGCCCAATCTGCCTCTCTTCCTTTAAATGTCAGTGTGCTCCAGGACACCGTCTCCCTGGATAATTGTGTATAACCCCATGATTTTACGGACCATCTATAAGCCAGTGCCTCCCAAGTTCACATCTCCAGATCTGACTTCTCACCTGGTCTTCAGACTCACATACCTGCCTGTTGGACCTCTCCATCAGATGCCTCATAAGAATCCCCAATTTAAAAGTGATTTTCCAGAATGACTCCTCTCCCAGTTCCTCTACCTCAGGCCAAAGGATCACATACTACTCAAAGCTTCAAGCCCAGAAATGGAGAAAGGTCATAAAGTGATGAAAGACATTTTTCACTTTTGCTTTTATTTATAGCACTTACCACCATTTTCCATGCCATATGCTAGTATCTTATTATCTTCCCCCTTTAAACAAGAATTAAAGCTCCAGGAAAGCAGGGCCTGTGTTCTGCTCACTGCTGTGTCATCGGGGCATAGAGCAGCGCACTCAGGGGGTGACAGGCACCTGGGATGTGTTAGTTCAGTGAACGACCAATACAGTGAACATCAGCTATTCCTGACTACAATAATTTCTAGTAATGTAGTAAATCGCCTTTAGTAGTACTATCATTTATTCATTGGGTTATTGGGAGGTTTAAATAAGATACATTATGAAAAATGTGGGGGGATGGTTTTTACAAAAAAAATGGCAAACTGCTCTCTCTGCTGGTCTCTGCAGGTCAATGGCCTCACGACAGCTCCGACATTGGCATTTGTAGGTGGAAGTCAGAAAGGTTGTGTTTAAATCCCAATTCTGTTCCCAATCGTTAATTGGGAGAACTTAGGTTACTTAGAGAATCTCTCTGAACCTAGATACTCTCATCCATAAATTGGAAATAATTGAGCCAGTCTCACAAGGTTATAATGCAAATTGCTTTAAATGATACAATGTTTATGAGACTGTCAATCAAGTACAAGTTCCTAAAAAAAAAAAGACAAAAAAAACCACAGGCCTCTGCATTTATGTAAATGATGCCATTGATTATTATGCTTTCATGTGAGGTCAAGTATAATTTTAAACAATATTTATTATCCTATAAATAATATTTATTTATCCTTATTATAATGCATGCTTATTACATAGAAATTATGATATATCCATAGAAATATTTTTAAATAATTTTGTATTTTTTAATTATAGTTGATATACAAAATTATATTAATTTCAGGTATACAACCTAGTGATTAGACATTTGTATAACTTATGAAATGAATATCTTTAAAATAAAACTTACTTAGAATTCTGCATCCCAGAGATAACCTTTGCTAACATTTTGGTTATATATTTTTCAAATCTATTTAACATGCATATTAGCATATATGGTATTTTAACCTGTCCTTATGTTAATAATGCTATCCAAATTCTTAAAGAACATGACTTATGAAAGCTATTCTTCTGAGCTCTTATTGATAGTCTATAGGGCTGACTTGATTTACATGCTTACAACTATAATAACATTGTTAACAAATTTTTCATCATTATTTCCATGGGTGAAGTATCCAAATGGAATTACTGGATGAAAGGGAATTAAAATTATTGAAGCCTTTAGTGCATTTTGCCAAATTCTCTTTCAAAAAAGATTTCCCTAATTTACACTAAAACCAGGAGTGTATAATTACCTGTTTCCACACATTTTCATGCAATACTGAATTGCAATATGGGAGAAAAAAGCACAAGTACCATTGTGGTACACACAAACACACAAAGTCTTGTTATTATTTTATCTTTATAAATATATAATAATATAATTTAATATCAATTTGGTATAATAATGACTATAATATTTGGAAAAATGTGTACCATTATATTTTTGTTTTCAAGTAAAAATTTAAAATTCCACTATTTAATAGTAAATTCTTGCTGATTACAATTCCAGATATCTCTCCACAAAAAGAAAGACATAAAGACAGGCAGGTAGACAGGGAAGAAGAGAAGGAAAAGGGTGAAAGAAGGTTTCATTGGAAATAGTTCTCATCACTTGTGGATTCCGTATCTAAAAACTCACCTACATGCTGTTCTGTGGTGATCATTTCACAGTATACGCAACTGTCTAATCCTTACGTTGTCCACCGGAAACTAATATAATGTTACATGATGTCAATGACATTTGATTTAAAGTTACTAAATGGAAGTATTTTAAAATAACTTACTGGTAATCCCAAAGTCAGTATTCTCAGTGTTTTAAAGCCAACCCCTGACATGCACAGGGCGGCAGAGACTTTGAGTCACTCAGCACGTTCCCAGCTGATGTGGAACGACGCGGTGCTCTGCCTTCCTGTTTCAGAGTAAACACGTGTCCCTTGTGCAGTCTATTCGGTGCCACGCTTTTGCACTGCCGAGCTTTCCGTAGTGATTTCACTATGTAAATTGCCCCCTACGTATGGGAGTGCGGTCCAGTGTTTTAACGAACGACAAGGCTACAACGTGCCTCAAGAACAAAATACGTGTTAGATGAGCACGTCCTGGTGGGAGTTATAGTGCCGTTGCCACGAGTTCACTGTCAATGCTCAACAACGTGCTGTATGCAATAAGGTGCCTTCAAATAGACACACACACAAAATAAGGTTGTGTGTGCTCAATTCATGATAACGCTGTGCCCAGAGACTCAGGAACGCGACCCCGTTACCGCCCCGGGAGCAACGGCTCTGTGTTTGCTAACTCAGTTTTTGCAGTGACTTTCTAGAACCTAACTGCCACAAATATCAAGAAGTGACTGCATTTTAGAAAACTTAGAAATAAGATTTTTAATGGGTCATGCTCTAAGTGCTACAATTAATAAAATATTAAATTTACTTTAAGTTGAATTAACAGTAAAAGTGTAAATCATATAGAATTAAAGTATTTGCTGAAAGTGATTCAATTCTCTTCTCAGCAAAAAATATCAATTCTTAAGTGATGCTTCTAGATTATTAAATCTGAAGGGATGAAAGTGATTTTGGACTTACTGAGAGGTTGGACTCATCATGTTTTTAAACTATGCTTCAACTTCACCATCCACGGACTCTCTGATATGGGGAAATTGGAACACGATTACTTCCTGACACACACATCTTCCTCCACCTTTCACCCAG
Organism: Tonatia bakeri; assembly: GCA_004024845.1. Taxonomy (NCBI): domain Eukaryota; kingdom Metazoa; phylum Chordata; class Mammalia; order Chiroptera; family Phyllostomidae; genus Tonatia; species Tonatia bakeri. The sequence continues at coordinate 227,067 of PVIA01001724.1, read as the reverse complement.
ACTGTGTTCAATTATTATTATGGCATTATCAAAGTCTATGTCACTTGTATTGGAACTGTGACCATGAATTCAACAGGTTTTCAGGCTTGATCTGTTTTTAATATGATTCTGTGTCTGTCACCAGTGCTTTGACTGCAGTTCCTCCACTCCTGAACTCTCACTTTGCAATGACATAGTTTGGTACTATCGTTTCTGTTATTCTTATTACTAGTGATTACTCGACTAGAACTGTAGTGTTATATTTAGAGCAGAGGGACATGCCTTTGGTATGCACACACATGTACCACACAGACACACAGCATACCAAACCATATCACACATACCTAGAACACTTCTCATTGGCTCATTCATTTGGGTACAAACTGTGATGGGTCTGGGCAGTAACAGCTGCCCACAGCAGGATAAGCCAGCTGCCTGGGAAATGCTATCTACATCCAGGCCCAGGGGACACACAGCTTGGTGCATATTGACAATCAGTAGCTGACCTAGAAAGAAACAATCGCCTTGCTGTATTTCACTGATCCTAAGACACACACTTTTTGTCATATTTTAACATTTCTTAAAATGAAGTGTGCCTTATAACTGATGTCATGTCAGTGTAATCGGCAGTGGTTTTTGTTTATTTCTTATGATACATAAAAGTAACAATGCATCTAAGAACTGATGGCATCTTTGCTTTAACAGAATGTGGAGGCTCAGACCGGGAAAGGCAGCCATGAAGGAAGGGGGCGGGGGAACTGTCAGTGATTGGCAGGCAGAGAAGACATTTGGGTAATTGGGGCAGAAAAAGGCAAAGGTGAACGAGTAGGAAGTTTCACAGTCACGGTCGGGAAACATTTTAGTTGAAATACTGTGTATGCAAAGGTCATTTGTCCATGATCATCCTCCTCAAATATGTGATGGGCTGCCATGGGGAAAGAGAACTCGGCGGTTGTAGGCAGCTCCTGGGGGCAGAATAATGACAACCAAGAGGAGTAAATGGTACTGCTGTGGGCTCCCAAAAGTAAGGATTTTTTTAAATTTTAAACAAACCAGATGAACTTCCATGTGAGAGAGTGAGGTTTATTGAAAGGAGTCAGGAAGAGACATGTTGCTTTAGAAGGTATCTCTGCCTTGAATTTGAGATTTGACAAAGCAACTGCTCTTCCAGTTTTAAGTTCTAAAACTCTAAGAATTTATGCCCATTTTAGCTTCTTTTTAGGAAGTTATTTTATGTAAATACAAAGAATCATGGGTAGATGTGTAGGATGTGATGTTCATTATAGAGTAAGAAAAATTAAATCAATATTTATTTACTGGGATATGGTCAAGTAAATGCAATGTGAAGAAATACACAGCTGCTTAAAATAGCCATTATGAAAACCATGTACCAGCAAGGAAAACTATATATGATAAAATACTGAACAAAGAAATTATAACACAACATTGCATCTTCACTGAGAGAATATAAAAATATGTCGGTATGTGGACAAGGACTAGTTATAAAGAAGTGAAAACATGACTTTTCGACCAGCAGAATTCTGAGTTAGTCTTTTTCTTTTTCAAAGTCTGATTTCCGTTCTCGTTGTGTTAGCTGATGACGCAGCCCCGTGGCGGGGAAGGTAGCCCCTGATCCTGCTCTGAGGGACACGAACGGGGGCCTCTCCAGTATGAGAGAGATGCCTGTGAGCTCTTGGCGTGCCCTGTCAAAACACCCACTTACAAAGAATGGCCTTCAGTTGTTTGGACCTAATTGTTCGATAAACAGACATGTTAGGTATGTAGACTAGGGGCCCCATAAAGAAATTACTTGGACAATAAGGCATTGTGAGCCAAAGGGTTTGGGGGAAACTCTCAGTCCGTTCACTCAAAGAGCTCAACTGGTGGTGGAAAGGGGACCATACATGAGTCAACGAAACTAGCATAATAAATCGTGCAATCTGGACGACCACAAAATAGTGTAGGGGCCCTGGGGTGGGAGAAGAGGGGGGATATAGGGTAATATGGACTGTATGGAAGGCATCGGGGCAAGCTGCATAGCAAGAATAACTGCAAAAGTTGGTCATTTTATCTAAAGAGTAAATGCTCATTTTTAAATCAAATAAACCACTTTATTCTAAGAAATGGTAATTGCCTGTCTCACTCACTGTCAGATCCCCAGTCCTACTCCCTAGATCCAACCTCTTTCAATTATTTAACCTGTTTCTCTTGGTAATTATCTCCCTATCTCTAAATAAGATGCCTATATGTTATATCTTGTTTCATAAATTGAAGTTTTATATATTGACTTATTATTATGGAAGTAGGTTTTCTATACCATTCTAAACATCTTAATATAATTATATATCAAATATTGGGTTAATAAGAAGCAGTGTTTGCCTCATTATATATATTATTATATATTATTATTATTATTATATATAATGTATCACTAAAGTAATTAATGCAGATTGCACATCCTTTCTCATAGAACGTGCTGCTTTTCCTATACTTGGTAATCAACTCTGTTTTTGTTTGTTCACTTTTTAAGTGAACAAATTACTACTTTATCATTATATTTGTTTCCCAACTACCTCAACAGACATTTCAAAATCTATCAGTAATTGGTACAAATGGTCAACCACAGTTTCCAGTGCTCTGTCCATTTCTGCCTCATGCTCTCCCCCCACCCCTACACACACACCCACACCGCAGCCTGTCTCCCTGGGCCCTCAGTCCCGGGCTCCTATCCCGACCCCACCATCTCCAAGACTACCATGCAGCTTTCACTCTGAGCCTCCTTTCTCCACCTGCCCCTCTACACCGGGCATTAAATGCCCTGGGTTTTATCCCATCCCTTCCTCTTTCTTGACTGACTTGTTTTATAAATTACATCCTTTAGCAGCTTCCTAAGAAAAGATGTGTAGTAGTAATATTTTTTTAGCCTTTCATGTTAGAAAATGTCTATATACTACCTTATACCTGTAATTGATAATTTGGCTGAATATAGAATATTAGGTTGAATATAATTACCTCTCTGAATTTTGAAAATGTTGCTCTTCTGTTTTAGCATCCAGCATTGCGTTACTATGGTTAAATTTGGAGCCACTGTGGATTCTGAATCTTCTCTCACTCTCTCTGTCTCTCTATCTCTCTCATTTTATTATGAGTGTTCTAAAATTTCATAATCACGTGCCTTGGTGTAAGATCCTTTTCCACAGCAATCCCCAACCTTTTTGGCACCAGGGACCAATTTCATGGCAGACAATTTTTCCACAGGTGGGGGGGGATGTTTTCGGGATGATTCAAGTGCATTTCATTCAAGCTCACCTCCTGCTGTGCGGTCCTGTTCCTAACAAGCCCGGACCAGCACCCGTCTGCAAACCTGTGGACCGGAGGTCGGGGACCCCTGCTTTGGCATACAGGGTGCTGATCAATCAGGGAACCTATGAATGTAAAAGTTTACATATGTCAGTTAGGGGAGACATCCCTCCATTACTCCTTTGATAATTCCATCCTTTTCATTTTCTCTATCTTCTCTTTCTGAATCTCTTAACGTACAGACATGGGAGTCCCTGGATTGAGCTTCTACTCTTTTTATCTTTTCTTTTCTACCCATCATTTTCCCTTTTGTTAGGCAACAAAGTTATTTTGCAAAACTTGTATGTGCTTTTTTAAATTTCTCTGGGGTGGGGAGTGAAATAAAATCATTATTCCCTCCCCCCCAAGAGTTCTTTATTGTTCTGATGTTTTCTTTTCCCAAGCATCCTATTGGTATTCCATAGACGTAACAAATTTTCTGGTTGTTCAGAAAATATTAGTTCCAAGGTTTTTGTGAAGCTCCCCTCTGCTGCCAGCATTGTCCCTCTTTCACTGAGTTCCTTTTCATTGTCATCTTCTCTTGGTTTGTTTATTTCACTGGTCGGTTGTGTTTTTGGTTTCACATCTCTTTCATGTGGGGCGTCTCTTTAAATAACTAACTTATCCTGGATTGCCCCTTTGTTTTTTAAAGAGTAAAGCACTAAACGTTCTATCTGACATATGTGAACATGGGCAGAGACTGACTACTGGGTTTCACTTGGGGTAATAAAAAGGGCAGGCTGTCCTGGTTGAAAGGAAGCTCCATGTGCCTGCCTCTGGAACTCTTTACTTTGGACCTACTTCATTTCTCTACAAAATAACCTTCCAGTCTGCTGCTCCAGAGGTTTGGGGGAAAGATACATACGTGCTTGGGTGCTGGCCTTGTTAGGCAACAGAGGAAGGGCGCTGAGGGTGTCCCAGTCTCCTGTTATCAGGTTATCCTTAATCCTCTGTTGTAACCCAGTGCCACCCTCCCTTGTTCTGCCAAGATCTCGGTGTCCCTGAAACCAGAATTTTGCAAGTTTAATTCTCCAAAGGTAAGGATAAAAACCCTTCCGGTTGCCAAGGATTAGGGAGGGACCTAAGGGTCTGCTAGTCACCCAGCATTAGCCTGTGCTGCTCGAACTTCCGCTGTTCCTGGTACTCTTTCTGCAGGGCCACTCACAGGCTCCGAGGGCAGATCATCTGCAGGCATTTACGTGAGACCTTTCTCCACTGTGCTGTGTTGCTTGCCATGCCTGCATCTGTTTCCTATCTTCAGCAAAGTAGTTGAACCCCTCCATTCATTACCATCTCTTCCACTATTCTTGTCCCCACAGATTAGTCTCTTTACTCTTCTGCCACCATTTCAAGGGTTTGGGGAGGCAGAAGAGATAAATCTGTGTCAGCAATGCACTGCAATTAACCAGAAGCCTAATACATGTTTTAGAGAGACAGCAGGTTTGGCCGAGGGAGGAAAACAGACCAGTCTAGGCAGAGTGCTACACAATGGTCTTCGAGCAGACATCAGGAATAATCTGCCCATGGCTAAGACTTGCTGCCTGCTCCAGAAAAGGCATCGAAGCAGCATAGCACTTAATTTCCAAGCTCAAGATCTGGAAGGATACAGACTTCACCCCCGGTCTCTCACTCAGTAGTTACACATCTGTCAGAAAACTTTAACCACCTTGGACCTCCGTTTCCTTATGTGTCACGTATGGAAAATAACTAGACCTGCCTCAGAACTTACTGAGCCATTTAAATGAGGAAACGCTTTATGAAGAGTTTAGCAAAACAGTAAGCATCAAATAAATGTAAACTATCATCATCATCTATCTACACAAATATACAATAATAGGAAAAATCTCACTAAAAAATTGGCAATAATAATTTAGACGAGCAGAAAAGGAAACTGTATGAAGAATCAGTTATAGAGTTATGAAAACTTTACATTGGATTCTGTTTCCTGCCTGAAACTGGAGCTATTTGAACAATGAAACTAAATATGAGTATTTGTGCAAGGTGCTACTTTAGAACCTATCACACAGGTGCGTGTTCCATGGCAGTGATTTTGTTATCATTGTTGTTACATGTGACAAGAGTAGGACAAGTCAGGCACCTTGAAAGTTCAGAAATGGAGAGTTGAGATTAAATTGCAAGGGCTTAAGAACTGGCGTGGAGGTACACTCTCATATTCCATTCAATCCACTGTAACACTGAGGTACCCCATTAGTTTCTCCCACAGGGGTCTGGTACTTACCTGAAATATCCCAGTATCTGTTCGTCTCTTCCCCACAAGAGACCAAGGCTGTTGGTGGGAAGGACGCAGTGGGTCTCATCCTCCTTGATGTCCCCAGCCCCTGAGTACCTAGCACACAACAGTTTTTGATAATAAATGAAAGTTGCTTAAATTTTCTAAATAAACATTTTTAAAAGCAAGTGAGGTAGTGGGAAGAACATAAAATAACTGGTTCAGCACGCCTTTCATTTCATGTTCAAAACCTAACAAGCCTCCAAATAGTTCATGCTCAGCCTTTTATTTATCTTTTAACAAAGTTTCTTATTCATAAACTAGGCAGATCCAGCAGCACTGAACAAACAGCGAAATTGACTCCAACTCTTTTCACATATCTCCACGGCTGGCAAATTCCCTAGGAGCCCGCCCAGCAGTACCGACTCCCCCAACCCCCACTTTGCAGAAGGGTTGGTAGCAGAGTGTTTTGGGAAAAGCCTGCAGGGACGGCTGTGTTTCTGTTTACCACATGCATCCATCCTGCTCTTCTTATTAGCTAGACATTTGGTCACAGATTATTAAAATGAAACGATGCCTGTTAAGACAAATGGAAAAAAGATGCTCTCTGTAATGTCTTAAATTTTACTCTTTGTAGACCTGCCAAATTGCAGGATTCTAAAATGTTTCCTGTCACCGAAGGGAATGATTGACGTTTTCTGCATAATTCCCAGGGTTGAGAAGCATCCTATGATGAAAACTCATATTCCGATGGTGCATTTATATTTCTCAAGGCCCTTTCAAGTGTTTATATCATTTGATTCTACTTAATAATCCAGTGAGAATAAGTCCATTCTTGCTATGGAAAAACATAGACGTAGCAAGGTTTAGGTGACTAAAATCAAGGTCACAGGAAGGGTTGGGAGCATACGGCATGGCAGAAAGCAGCTGGATGAGCAGCAGCCTGGGAAGGAGGCCTGGTTCTCTTCCTGGCCCTGAGTCTAAAAAGCCATGTAGTCTTGAGCATGTCACCCCACCATTCTGGGAATCAGCTTCCTTATTTGCAAAATGAGAAAATTAGACTAAGAAACCTCCTGGTTCCAAAATTCAAATGATAAAATCCTACGCGAATTTCCTGAGTTTTTTCTTTCTTTTTACAGTTCAGCCTGAGGGATTAACCCTCTTCTATCACTAAGAACCCAATGCATCGTTGCTTCTCAATTTTCTGTTGCTTCCTTTGAAAAACAACAAACTAAATGCAAATGGACTGAGAGACTATTATTTGCCAGGCACTACACTCGAAAGTAATGATACCAAGGTGAAGAGACCTGGTGCCTGCCCTTGCGGGGCTTCCTGCCTAAAGGAGGCACATGAGCATCTGCAAAGCTAGGCCCTGGCTGCAGTGATGGAGAGATGACATACAAGATGCCCAGGAAGCATGGAAAACAGTCAAGCTCAGGTCTGGCTTCTTTAAGAAGCATTGACTCCTGTTAATGTTCAGGAACAAGACAGTGTGGCAATAGTTGCACAGTCAAGAAGGCACAATGCATCCGGAGAACAGCCAGTCCTTCTGGGGCTGGGACGGGGCCGGAAGAGAAGTGCACACAGAAGAGAAAAGGTTGGGGAAGTGGGCTGGGATCCAATCATGAATGGCTCCTCTTGTCGACATGGGCTTTCACTTGTTAGTCTTGTTTTCTTTACTTAGGTTCTGCCTTGCTCTTAAAAGAACTTGCAGTCGTTTGTTTAAATGAGAACAACGACAATCCAGACTGGCTGAAATAATAAGGGAATGTACTAGGCTCAGGTAAGGAGTAGATTGGAGACCAGCTGGATTTCAGAATTTATTAACCCAGAGACTCCAGCTCAGTTTCTCTGTAGTTTTGTGATCATCGCTTCCTCTGGGTATTTACTTCCCTCCAATATCCAGGGGTTTCCTATTTGTAGACAGAAAATATCTGACTTAGAGCTCTAAGAAACTTTCTTTCTGGTCTCTCTGGCCTGAGCTGGGCCATGTGCCCATTCATGAGGCAGCCCTTGCTTGAGTCCAGGGACCTGGCAGACGCTGCCTGTCTTAGGCCTGGATCCTGAACCACTGTGCCAGTATTGAAGGGTTTATCAGAGGACATGGCTCACATCCACCTCTGGAGTTGAGTACGGAGCCCTCCCTCCTGAACTGTGATGGTATATCCCTGTCTATCAGTAAATGAACACTGGGATAGTTTACAAAGAGTGGAGGGAAAAATGGGTATGGGAGCTATAAACAGTAACATCCACTGATTTAGAATACATCAAAAAATGATACCAGATATCATATATAATATTATAGTATCATTATATTATATAATATAACAATATTATTATAGTATTATCTTATGGTATATATAATAATATATACTATATAACAATACATGATATTATATTATGTATAAAAATAAAGGTCAAGGGATAGTAAAGGTAAAATGGTAATATAACAACAATGGGAAAAATTACTAGATAGACTCTAAATAGGAAAAGTCACAAATATTAAAGACAAAATGGTAATTGAGTTTTGAACTTTCTAGCAGCCAAGGGAAAGAAGGAAAACTAGTCAGTTGAAAGAGTTAAAGCATACTATGGAAGAACAAAGCTCTTTCTGGTTCAGAGTCCTCAGAGAAGATATCTTCCCAAAGGATCTCCATAAGAGGATCACTAAATAATGTTATAGGACTGTCCATACATAGCATTCCTACATATCAGCGAGTTTTAAAACGGCTGTCAACCCCAGCACAAGTTTAACTGAGGCTGCCCTGGGATACTAAGTTTAAACCAAGGCGACTCTCCAGTGCCTTGTGTTAACCCAGGGGTAGAAGCTAGACTGATGAGAGCCAGGCTTCCCAGCTGGGGTAAAATGGGCATCAGGAGATGCACCATTTTGGCCAGCCTGCTTTCCTGGTGGTAAAGGATTTAAAGCCTTAATTATGTATCTTAGCCAACATGAACGTATGCAGAATAGAGTATACAATGCATATGTGATTTGAAAGAGAGAGCATGAAACCTCAATGAAAGGAAAGGCCCACGCTCTTCTGGCCTAGGGGTTGGCCTAGGGTTGGCCCCCGGAAGAGGTCTGAGAACACTTTCCCCTGCGTTTGCTCCTCTGGGCAACTTGTGGTCACAGCTCCTTGTAGTTCTCTGGCCACACCCCTCTTCACATTTTATTGTGGTTATTTGTTTACTAACTGTCTTCCCTGATAGAGAGTAAGGGGCTGGCTACCTGGCTGCTTTCATTCCTGGCAGTATCTGGTCTGCTATGAGGAACCAATGGACTAATAAGTTAATTAACTAAAGATGTCTGGCTGTTGTGGTTTGAATTGTGTCCCCGAGAAATTCAAATGTTGAAGTCCCAACCCCCAGGAATGACAGCTTCCTTCCCCACACATACCTCCCTTCGAGGTCTTATTTGACAGACTCGCACAGGCTACCTTGTTTATTTTTTAAAATTGATGCTTTATTTTTCTTTTGTTTTTAAATATTTTATTAAACTTATTGAGGTAGCATTGGTTAAGAGGATCATTTAGGTTTCAAGCATATATTTCTACGGCACAAGGTCTTCATGCTGCACTGTGTGCTCACCTTGTTTACATATGGGCTCTACATTAGCTAGCTGTAGGATCTGGACCCAGCTGGTTAACTGTTCTCTGTCCCTCTGTCTTCAGAAATGATGTATTATACCTGAACCAAAAGCCAAAATAATGCACATAGAAGCTCCTCATATGGTCTGCCGCATAATAGGACTCCAGACACGTGAGTCTCCCTGATCCCTTGCTCTCCTTATAATGGAATACATATCTTCGCACAGAAGGAGTAAGTGGGCCTCTAATTATTTTATAATTTTGATGTATCTTTTTCCTTTAATATTATAATCTGGCAGCCTTCTACAACTGGCAAAAAATCAAGAAGATGTTTAAGTAACAAGATGACAAAAAAGTGGCATTTTCTTTTGGAAAGAATTAATTATTGAGAACTAAACACCCACGTTAGTATCTTAAAATGTTTCATTAAAAAGCAATCCTGGTCCACTGAGTTCACTTATGAACTTTAGCTGAGGTTTACACTTAGAACAAATGTTTTTAATTTCATTATACACTACCAAATCAAGCAAATCATATGTGTGTAAACTCAACCTCCATACCTTGCAAATGTGCTTTTTTTCCCCTAGTGCCTTACTTGATGTGATTTTCATTGTTTAATTTTTTTTTCTGTATTGCTTCTCAGTAGCTGAGTGCTCCTTAAACTAAGCAAAGACCAAAGAAAAAACACTTTCTTTTTTGTTGTTGTTTTTAATTTTATTTATTTATTTTTAGAGAGGGAAGGGAGGGAGAGAGAGAGAGAGAGAGAGAAACATTAATGTGTGGTTGCTGAGGGCTGTGGCCTGCAACCCAGGCATGTGCCCTAAGAAAAAACACTTTCAATAATGAGTTTGAGGTCACTTAATCCCAGTGATCTTTGGCTTTCCAGAGATTAAAGCCAAATTTAAACCAGAGTGCTTTTCCAGAACTAGCAATAAAGAAATTATTTCTTCTAAAGTTAACTTGCCATGGAAGAATATAGAAGATTTAGTACTATTATTTATTCCAAGTCCTAAAAGCTTTTGTAAGAATTCAAAAACTCCAGGTTAAAATTCTGTTTCACTTAATATGACCCAGTATTAATAATTAGTCAGCAAAGATGAACATGCTGTAAAGATTAGAGAACTTTACTAAGCAAACTAAAAGCCCACTGGGAAATGAGTGGATAAAAAACCTATGGCACATTTACACGACGGAATACTATGCAGCCAAAAGAAAGTAGGAGCTCCTGCCCTTTACGACCACATGGATAGAGCTGGAGAGCATTTTGCTAAGTGAAAGAAGCCAGGCAGTGAAAGACAAATACCATGGAATCTCACCTATAAGTGGAACCTAATGAACAAAACAAACAAGCAAGCAAAATATAACCAGAGACATTGAAATAAAGAACAAACTGACAGTAACCAGAGAGGAGAGGGGAGAGAGATGATGGGGGAAAACAGGGGAAGGGCCATAAAGGAACATGCATAAAGGACACATGGACAAAGCCAAAGGGGGTTAGGCTGGAGGGGGGGAGATGGGGATGGGTGGGGCAGGGGGCTGAGGTGGGGTGAGAATGGAGACAGCTGTACTTGAACAACAGTGAAAGAAAAAAGAGCTTTACTAATAAGTACTTAGCATCGTCTATGGAGAATTCAGGCACCTGTCACACATTTGGAATTCAGGTGTAAATTGTAAAGGATTCAACACATTTAAAAGATAAGAGACAGCAAGCCCGGCTGGCTCCAGGCAGGGGCATCTTTAGGGCAGGGTGAAGTGATAGTTGACATCCTTACAACCAACTTAGAGGTAAGCAGGAGAACCACAAAACTTGGTCACTTATAAATCCTCAGCATTCTGGGTTATTTTTTTTTTTTTGTACAAGCACGGAGTATTAAATATACCACAGGCCACAGGACATTACTATAATGTAACCCAGTAGAAAAAGACGTGGCAGCCGCTTCTTCTGCCTCGAGGCACAGGGGTCAGGAGCCACACCCTCTGAAGGGCCCTGATTAGCCAGTCACTTGGGAATAGTCATTTAATTTCTCAAAGCCAATCTTTACCTCCAACATGAAAATAATTCTGTTGCTGCCTTTTGCACATGGCAGTCGTGGGAATCAAAAGTGAAAGAGCTGTATGGAGTCACTGACTTGATTTCATACCTCGGCCAGCCCTTTCTCTTCTCTCGGCTTCTAGGACCCCACACTGCCCTGTGCCCCTCTAATGTATGGGCTAGTTCTGCTTAGCCTTCTGTCCCAGTTTCACTCTCTGATCTCTAAATTTTGGAGTACCCTAGAGATCAGTCCTCATTATTTTTCTCTACAGTCTTTCCCTAGGTAACCTCAACATTTTATGTGGGATTCATTTTGCTCATCATTCCCATGTTTGTATCTCTAGACCTAAGCTCCTTTCTGAACTCCAGACTCGTAAACCCAACTGAAAATTTGAATTCCCACTTGCTGTGTAATAGGCATCTCAAATTTTACATGGCCAACTAGACCTCTTGATTCTTTTCTATGTTAATCTAGTCTTCTCTATTTTAATCAATACCGTTCACTCAATTGCTAAAGCCAAAAACCTGTAGAAATTATTTTGTGTCTCCTTTTCCCCTCTTCTCTCACATCCAATCCATCAGCAAAACCTATCAACACCCCGTGTAAAGCAGTCCTCAGATCTACATACTGGCCCCGGGGCTGCCTCACAGCCATGCTGTTCTCACAGTCGTGCTGTACCACAATTGAGCTGTTCCGCACCGAATAAAGTTTCTTCTTCACCTTGCCCTTGCCCCAAAATATCTGTCTACCTCTTTCTTCTTCCATCACCACTCGCCTTGGCCAAGCCACCATCTTTGCTCATCTGAATGTCCACAATCAACTCCCAACTGGTTGCCCTGGTTACCTATTGGCCTAGGCAATCTTTTTCTTTACATTTATTATAACTTTTATATAAATTTAATGACATTTAAACAATGCCTATATAAAAGACACCATTTTTATTTTTTAAAGATTTATTTATTTATTTATTTTTAGAGATGGGGGAAAAGGAAGAGAAAAAGAGAGGGAGAGAAACATATATGTGTCAGAGATACATCAATCAGTTGCCTCTTGTACATCAGTCAGAGATACATCAATCAGTTCCCACAACCCAGGCATGTGCCCTGACTGGGAATTGATCGAGCAACCTTTTGGTTCATAGGTCGGTGCTCCATCCACTGAGTCCCACCAGCCAGGGATGCACGAGGACAACAGGGTGGGGACAAACTGTGGGAGTGCGAGCGGGGATGGGGAGGCAGGGAAGAGCAATGGGAGAAAATTGAGACAACTGAAATAGAACAACAATAAAAAAATTCCTCTTTTTTAAAGGAAATAAATAAATAAAAGCATTTTAATATAAAAATCACCAAAGAATAAAAATACATGTTTGTGTAAAAAGATAAAACTCAGTAAAGGCCTAGAAGGTTACACACAAAGTCTATGACACATTTAACTTCATAGAAAGAATAGGGGAGGAATGCAGAAGAAAATGGACTTTACTTATATACATAGTATTTCCTTATTTTATTCAAAACAAGAACTGTAAGTGAACATGTCAATATATTACAATGTTAATTCTTGGGTTAGATATTTAGATATTACTTTCTGTGATTTTTTTCTAATTTTCTCAAAATAAAGAGAAAAACAGAGAAGGAAAAATAAAGAGCAATACAATAAGTAAAAGTAAAATAACCCTGAGACAAAGACTGAATTAAAAATTTAAACACATCCTATGGATGCATAAACAGCTGACAAAATATTTTAATTTCATAATTAAGAGATATATTCCTGATTTCAATTGAAATGTTCACGTTGCCTTCACACTGTACAATATTTTGAAAATGTACATCATAATAGCCTGTTTAAAGTCCTCCAATGTCTTCCTAGAACATTTATAATCACATTCAAGTTCCTTACCAGGACACCCAAAGACCTGCCTGATCTGTCCCTGTCCTCTAACCACCTCTCTACCCTCCCTGTGAGCTCTGACCATCCAGGTCACCACCACGCCGCCCTTCTCTCTCTTGGTCACAAGTTTTTTTCCCATGGGAAGCCCTTTGCCTTGGTCCCTCCTTTGCTGGGGACAGCTTTTCCCCAGACCGAACTCCGCTGGAACCTTCTTGACATATAAGCCTTTTCAAACACGGCTGCCTCAAACAGACTTCCCTTGACCAAGTGATCTAAGAGAACCACTCCCCGCCCCCAGCCACTCTGATTCAAACCCCTTTGTAGCGCGCTCCACAGCACTTGACTACAATCTGCTCTTTCACTGTGTGCTTTTGTATCGGCTTTTCTCCATTGCATCTCCTTTATCCCCCACCCTCGCCCCAGAATATAAACTCTATGATTGTGGAGGCCATTATATTTCCAGCACCAAGACCTATGCCAGGTACATAGAGGGTGTATTAGCTTTTATTGCTGCATAACAAATTACCGTCATTCGAGTGAATCACACCAACATTCATTATGTGCTCACAGTCCTGGACGTCAGGAATGCAGGTGCAGGCTGGCTAGGTTTTACAACCTGGCCAGGGCATTAGACACTGAAATCAAGGTGTCAGCCAGGCTGGGTTCTTGTCTGGAGGCTCTGGAGAAGAATCCGTTTCCAGGCTCTTCAGCTTGATAAAATCCAGCTCCACAAGACTATAATATTGAGATTTCTGTCTCCCCACTGACTGTCAGCCAGAAGCCATTCTCAGCTCCTGGTGGCCACCCACCATCCTTACCATGTGGTCCTGTCTGTCTTCAAGCCAGCACGACAATCAAATCCCCCTTGTGCTTTGAATATCTGACTTCCTTTTCTATAACCAGCTGGAAAACTCTCTGTGTTCAAAAGAGCCATGTGATTCCATCAGGCCTACCTGGATAATCTCCATATCTTAAGGTCAACTGGCCAAGCAACATAACTCAATCCAAATCCGCCATATACACAGTCCTGGGGATGAGATGAAACACGTGCACCACGGGGGAGGGAATCTCAGGCCTACTGTAGTATTCTGCCTACCACAGAAGTTATTCTACAAACAGGTGTTGTATTAAAAAATGAATAGCAAATGCGCCCAGCTAGAATCATAACTAACCTCACAAGTGTTAACAGTAAAGTAATTATGATCCATAACGATGTCCCTACGATGTCAGGAAAAAGTCAAAGCAGACATGAGCTGCCACGCTCCATCAAAGTAAGACTAGTTTTTCTTTAAGTTTTGGTGCTCAGAAAGATAAACTAGTGAACTGACAAAGTTTAAAAAGACAAAAACAAATAAGCAAAACCGTAGGCTGATTAGTAAGACTGGGTGTTCATTTGACTCAGCTACTTTCTAGCTTGGACTTTGGGCAATTTATTTAACACATAGAGTTCAGGTTGCTTCTGTCCAAAATGGGTGGTGATTTCACAGGTGGTTGTGAGGTTTAAATTAATAGATGCATGCACATTACCTAGCGTGTTATCCAGAGTGTAGCATTTGCTCAATAATTATCTCCCAGCAGTCTGGAGAAGTCAGCTGTTCAGAGGGAAAATTCATAGATTTGTTTCACCCAGGCAAGGCTTTTCAGTAAAGTTGCCAGGTAAGAGAGAGGGGTTAGGGGTGTGTTCTAAAGTCAGGAAATTAGTGTGTGTGTGTGTGTGTGTGTGTGTGTGTGTGAACATTCTTTTCCCTGAGGAACTTGCCACACTAAAGACTTCCTTAGTGAATTCAGTGCAGCCAGTTTTTCTGCTAGCATTAGAAGAAATTCTATTTCTTTAGCTGGTTATCATGTAAGGGAATTGACTAAAGTTTAGAGGGCATATTTTATTAAAAAACACTTATCTTTAGATACTGCTATCTCAGCACAGCAGAGAACACCTGACATGGGGCACAGCACGATGCAGTGGCAGTAAATTCCAGCCCTGCCACTTAACAGCTCCGTGACGCGGGCCAAATTTACGCTCATCTCTGTCGACCTCAGTGCTCTCACTTGCAGAATGGAAATAACAATTCGCCACAGGGCTGATGTGAGAGCTAAATGATTCAGCATAGGCAAAATGCTTAGAACTATGCCTGGCATGGAATAAGTGCTGCAAAATATTTATGCTACAAAAATTGCAGACTGAGAGAAACAAATGGAACCTGGCTGAGGGAACAGCTGATCCGCATCTCCCACTCACTCCATCTGTTCCCGTTTAGTAGCCACTGAAAAGTGCCTGCTCTAGTGGTCTTTCCTCCCCCCACCCCTTCCAACGAACAGCAGACCGGCACCAAGAATAGATGCATGAGAGACTTAGTGGGGGAAACACTTGAGAACAAAGGACAAGGAAGCAGGAGTCTGCAGGGAGAGCATTTGGACCACGAGACAGGTCAGACACCTGTGGAAGAAGAGAGGGAAGGAAGGAGGATTGGCTAGGAAGAGCCACAAACCCCAGTGCAGTTCTTAGAAAGGCTCAGCCTGGCCAGAACCATGAGCAGACAGTGCCTGTTAGAGGGATCCCACATCAGGCAACACAGGGCCAGGCTTTCATGTGCCTGCACGTTCAGGTGTTGGCTAGGAGGAGCCCAGGGGAAGCACAGCCTGGGCACATTCAGACAGCTTTCAGGCAGCTGTCACCAGCTGAGCTCCCCATGCCAGTGCCTCTTGAAGGAAGACCTGCGTGGCCTGCCCTCATGATTGCCACGGCCCTGTGGTTTCATTCATGCAGGTGAAATACACATAGAATGCAATGGCTGCCGGACACTACACCAGGTGTTACTGCACACCTTGTTATTCTTTGGGGACCAGCCAGGAAGCGGCAGCTGAAGCCAGTGGCGGCCCTCTGGTGAGACCCATCCATAAGGGAAGCTGTGGCCTTGCTGGTTGCATGTATGTGGGAACTAATGTATTGAACCCTGCCTGATTTACACATTGGCTAAGCATGGACTCCAACGGTGAACAACTACCTTTTGTGTGAAGGCAAATTCAGGAACAGTATGTATGTACATTTGTGTGTGCGTGCATGTAGGGGTGTATTTAGAAGCCATATTTTTTTTCCTTCAAAACGAAAATAGCCTCGCTGGGTTCCACATAAAGTATGTATCTTCTCGGAACTCAAATTACCTACTTACCTGCATAGAAGAATGTCATGAGAAGAGTTGGCACTGCTCCTTGGCCATCAAAATCATAAGACAGTATTCAGACTTCTTTGGAAAACATCAATAACAAAGTAACTCTTTAGTTTTCCTTTTGAAATGAGATCACACATAAGAGTATCAAGCTGGACAGCCCCGGCTGGCTCCCGCCTGGGTGTTGACAGCATCTCTGTTCTGCGCCTGGCACCATGAGGGCACAGACGGCACAGAGCGCAAAGACTCAGTTCAAGTCTGGGAGGAACAGCCCGGTACCAAAAAGGCTGTGAGGGGTGTTCACAGGTACTGCCAGAACTCAGAGGAGTGAGTCACTGATAATGACTACGGGAGCTGCGGGGACAAGCTGAGACCTGCAGACACTCACCTGCCAGTCAGCTTCTTCTTCGTCCCCCTCCCAACCTTGACCTCCAGCTTAACCTCGGCTCTCCCAGGGCAGATGGGGTCAGCGTGGTCCTTGCTGCCCCATCCCTGAGCAGTGCTATCATTTACTCATTCATCTGCCCACACTTCATCAAAAATATATTAAGCACAGAGTGCACTTAGATTACAGTTTGTATTAACATCAGGTCCCTTACACAACAAATATCTATTTTGTCATATTAATGTGTAATATTAACCAATGCAGACCCCTTTGGGAATGAATAAAAAGATAAAGAAGGTAAATTCCAGTCATTGCAAAGGACCTTCTTTCTCAGCTACATGTCACCCAGACAGCATGGCAAGAGCTTCTGTCATGATCCTCAGTATTGACCGCACATGTGACCTGGTTAGAAACCTCATTTTCCTCCTCATGATCTGAAAAGCAACGATAACACATCTTGCAACATATATGTTAATTATATATGCAAAAGGCAAAAACTATTGGAGCAAAATGAAATGTAGAAAATAAACTTACACACACGCAAAATGGAAATTTAGATTTCTTAAAATAATCTGATGGAAAGTCCTCTTAAACATGTAAAATAATCCAGAAATCATACATAAAAAGTAGAATAGATTTTAATATAAAAAATTATTCGCCTCTATCTAATAACATATAGCATAAACAAAATTCTTTAAAAAGCATGTAATCAATGAGGAAAAACATAGTTGCAAATATATATTATACATATATATGTATAGGTATCAAAGATTAATAGCTATAGTATTTAATGAGTCCCTGCAGATTAATAAGAAAATGCAACTCTCCAGAAACATGACCATATGTATATAAGCAATTCGCAGAATTACAAGTAGCCAATGAAGACCTGAAAACATTCTCAGCCTATTTCTTAAGAAACATGGATTTTAAAAAATAAGGTGATATTATTATTTTAACTCACCATATTGACAAAAAGTATTAACTATTAATAAAATCCCTTATAGGCCAGTGCATGGGAAATGGGTACGTTCACACGCTGCCACAGGAGAGACCACTGAGGCAAGGCACCTGCTGTGCAGTAGGCTTCGCTGATACAGCCCTTGGTCCCAAACATGGGTGAAGGCTAGTTTAATATAACTTAAGAGAAAAAGAAAAGAATTACTATTATCACAATAAAGACCTTAGGATAGTTCCTGAATCTCCTGTCGTTTGTAGAAAGATGGGAACCAGGCACTCAAACTGCATTCGGACTTATCCGTTCTGCTCTTCTCTGCATATTGGCTTCAGGTCTTCCTTCCTTCCTTCCTTCCTTCCTTCCTTCCTTCCTTCCTTCCTTCCTTCCTTCCTTTCTTTCTTCTGACTTTCTCCATTTGGTGGCAAACATGGCAACCAGAAAATTCTGAGTTCTATGTCTTACAGCTCCAACTTAACAGAAAATGACTGATTCAAGCTTCAAGTTCTCCAAGTTCAAAAATCCTAAGGAAGGACTCACTGGCCCTGATAAGAATCAATGACCATGCCTGGACCAATAATTGATGACCAGAGAAATAGAATTCCTTTAGCCGTGGCCCATTCCTGTTCCAATCCACTTTGTCAGAAGATGAGGACATAATTCCTTGACTTCTCCCACAAGAGAGATAAAAGAAGGCATGACTTGTAGAAGGGAATGCTCTTCCTAGAAGCAAAATATGCTAGCCATATATAAAAGGGTTCAAAATATGCAGGCATGAAATAGCTTTTTTAATTAATTAGGTAATTAAAAGATAACTCGGTATAGTCAATTGGAAGAGGTATTTAGCAATATCTATCAAGATGAAATATATATACATAACCTTATGTTTGCTAATTCCATTTCTAGCTATTTACCCTAAAATTTAACATATATACACACACAAAAATAAATTTTTAAGTTACTCAACAAATATTCAGTGCATACTGTGTGCCTACACTCTTTTAAGAGCTGGAATAATAATACTAAAGATAGGAAAACTTTATTTATATTTGAGTGGGGAACACACAGAAAATAAGCAAGTGATTGACACATTGCAATTGTTTATTAAGCATTCTGTCCAATTTCAATTTCTAGGCTTCACAATCTCACAATATAAATATATTTTCCATTTATGCTCAGAGAGTTTTCATTATCTTCAAGCTCCATTTGTGATAGCATATATACTTGCAATTGGAAATACTATTAGATTATGTCTAATTTTTATAGAATTGTACACTTCACAAAGAGCTTTCTTATCTACTATCTCATTTCTTTCATGCACCAAAACTTAAATAGAGGCAGGTATGACTTAAATAGAGGCAGGTATCATTAGTATTTTGATCACCATTGAATCTCCAGAACCAAACAAGATGCAAGGTATAAAGCAGGCACCAAGGGAGAGTTAGTTGGAGCAACCAAAATTAAGAAGCATGGCTAAGGACAGAGAGCCAGTTAGGTAGCTCGCATTAGTCACCTAACTCAAGACTGCTGGTTCCAGTCCTTGGGCTTTTGCCGCTATTCCATGCTTGAAATTCCTAGAATCATCTAATCATAAGGTTTTAGTTACCCCCATTTTCCTTAGTAGCTGCCATTTCTTCTAAATTTGAGGATCTTGGAGATTTGCTTTTTTGTTTTTAAATACATTACTGATGGCTGATTCACAAAACACGAACTACTCTCATAAAACCTGGAACCCATAGCAAGTAGAGCTCAGAGTGTAGAAGGAAGTGTTGGTCACACTCGTATCTGAGTCTCATGAGAAATCTAAGACTTGTGCTGTAAATTTAATGACATATGTGTGACTTAGACCAGTCATTTTGCCTCTCTATAAAGTGATTATTTTCATTGAATGCTGATTCCTTCTATTGCTAAAATATGATGAGTCGACTTTTTCAGCCACGCCTGCTGGATAATTGTGGATAGCAAGGGTTGTGTTTTAGTTGACTCTGAAGGAGAGGACTCCGCATTTCAGAACAAGGTCATTTCAATCAGTTATGTGAGCAACTGAGTGGTCTAGGCTCCACAGATGCGAAGTTAATTACAACAAAAAACAAGCTTTAGCTCTTTTATGTGATGAGATGAGTCAGCAGAGCAGAGTTTGTTTGGGCCCACCCTCTTCCTCGGAGAAATAAGACTCATCGAATGTTATGCCATGACTTTGCAGAGGCCCAGATAAAAGCAATGGACATGGACTACAGAAACAGAAAGCCTGTTCTTTGGCAATGGCTTTGTCCTGGGAGTCAGCTGACTGAGCCAGTGCTTACACAGGATGTAACACCATTAGTTACATCCTTCCAGGTCACAAAGAATAACAAACACACAGAGTCTCCTCACCTAACGTCCATGACAGCCTCTGTACTGGGAAGCAAACAAGCTTTGGAATATCAAAAAGCCTGGTGGCGAATTCCAGCCTCTGCCTTGAATAACCTTGAATAAGGTATTTAATCTGGCTAAACCTCAAGTTTCTAATCTACAAAATTAGGATAATAATATTTACCTTCCAAGACATAAGTCACAAGTGTATTTAAGCACCTGGTAGGGCCCCGACACCAAACAGATGGGGAGCAAACAGATGGATGTGCCCCACTTTGACCATTCGCCTATTGTAGGATATCTAGGCTGTTTCCACTTCTGCCTATTACAAATAACACATCTTTAAACATTCATGGACAGACTTCTATGTAAACATCAATTTTCATTTCCTTGAGACAAATGTCCCAGAGTGGAATTGCTAGCTTATATGGTCGTTGCATGTTTAGGCTATAAATTATTTGCCAAACTGCTTTCAAGAGTGGCTGTAGCATTTTGCATTCCCACCAGCAACTGATGTACCAGACCAAGTTTCTCACATTCTCATCAGCATTTGGTATTATCACTATTTTTAATTTTTTTTAAGGTTTTATTTATTTTTAGAGAGCAGGGAAGGGAGGGAGAAAGAGAGGGAGAGAAACATCTATGTGACAGAGAAACATCAATCAGTTGCCTCTTGCAGGTGCCATGACCAGGGACCAAACCTGTAACCCAGGCATGTGCCCTGGCCAGGTATCAAACTGGTGACCTTTTGCTTTGCAGGACCAATATTGTCGCTATTTTTTATTTGAGTCATCCTGATAGCTGCATAATGATATCTCACTGAAGTTTTAATTTGCACTTCTGTAATGGCAAATGATGGTGAATAGATTTTCATAAGTTTATTTTCCATCTGTTTATCCTCCTTAGTGAAATGTCTATTCATGACTTTTGCTCATTTTTTTAATGGCCTTATCTCTTTCTTTGCTGTTGAGATTTGAAGTCTTTTCTTTTTCTTAAAAATTTTATTTATTTTTTTAGAGACAGGGGAAGGGAGGGAGACAGAGGGGGAGAGAAACATTAATGTGTGGTTGCCTCCCGCGCACCTCCAACTGGGGACCCAGCCCGCAATCCTGGCATGTGCCCTTACCGGAATTGAACAGGTGACCCTTTTATTCTCAGGCTGACACTCTATTCATTGAGCCACACCAGCCAGGGCTGAAAAGTCTTTATATATTCTAAATATTAGTCATTTGTCAGATAAATGGCTTGCAAATATTTTCTCCCAGTCTGTATTTTGTCTTTTCATCCCTTTAAGAATGTCATTCCTACGGCAAAGGTTTTAAATTTTGATGAAGTCCAGTTTATCCACTTTTTCTTCTCTGGATCATGCTTTTAGTGTTATATCTAAGAAGTCTTCACCCAACCCTAAACACCAAGGTTCTCCTTTACGCTCTCTTCTAAAAGATTAATGGTTTATGCTTTACGTTTAAATCTATGATTCATTTTGAGCTAAATTTTGTATAATGTATGAAGCTTGGGTTGAAGTTCATGTATTTGCCTGTAGATTATAATTGTCTTAGCACCATTTGTTCAATACATTATCATTTCTTCATTGAATGACTTTTTCATCTTTGTCAAAAAAATCAGTTGGGCAATTTTGTGTGGTCTATTTCTGGATTCACTCTCCAGTCTGATCCACTGATCTATATTTCCTTCCTTCCACCAATAATACGCAGTCTCGATGACTATAGCGACATAAGTCTTAAAACTGGGTAGAATGATTCCGTATATTTCAGTCTTCTTTTTCACATGTGTTTTAGCGATCTTAGGTCCTTTGCCTTTCCACCGATTTCCCCTTTATTCCTAAAGGATATTCTAACAGATCTAGAATTTTGAGTTGCTAGTTCTCTTCTTTCATCACTTAAGAAATATTATGCCACTTCTTCCTGGCCTCAGGGATTTTGGATGAGAAATCTGCTGTCATTGGAATGTTTTTTCCTGCATAGGAAAATCCTGCATAGACAATGAGTTGTTTCTCATTGCTTTCAGGATTTCTCTTCATCTTCAATTTTTACATGTATGACTCTAATGTGTCTTGGCATGGATTTTTATTTTTTTAGTTCATCCTGTTTGACATTCACTTAGCTCCTTAAATCTACTGGTTTGTGTCCTCTGCCAAATTTGGAAAGGTTCCAGCCATTATTTCTTCAAACACTCTTTCAGTCTCAACCTCTTTCCTCTCTTCCCCCAGTCCTCCAGTGACGCAGATGTTGGGTCTTTTGTCATGGTCATGCAGGTTCCTAAGTTGCTGACCATTTTTACTTCAGCCTGCTTTCTCTCCTTATTCAGAGAGGGCAATTTCTATTGTTCTCTCCTTTGGTTTACTGTGTCTTTCCTCTGATTGCTCCATTCAGCAGCTGAGTTCATCCATTGAATTTTTTATTCTGGTTATTGTATTTTGAGGTTCTAAAATTGAAGGTTTTTTTTATTATTGTTGACACTATTATAGATATTCACCATTTCCCCCTCCCTTTGCCCCCTTCCACCCTGCCCCCCAAGCCCGGGTCTTCACCACATTGTTGTCTGTGTCCATGCGCTATACATATATGCATCTGTGTTCTTTGGCTCATCTCTTCCAGTCTCCCCCATCTCCCTTCCCTCTGAGATGTGTCAGTCTGTTCCATGTGTCCATGCCTCTGGTTTTGTTTATCAGTTTATTTTGTTCATTAGATTCCACATGAGTGAGATCAAATGGTATTTGTCTTTCTCTGACTGGCTTATTTCACTTAGCATAATATTCTCCAGGTCCACCCATGCTGCCACAAAGTGTAAGTGTTCCTTCTTTTTATAGCCAAGTAGTATTCCACTGTGTAAATGTACCACAGCGTTTTTATCCACTCACCTACTGATGGGCCCTTGGGCTGTTTCCAGATCTTGGCAATTGTAAATAATGCTGCTGTGAACATAGTAATATTTAAGTTTCTTTACAGCTTCTAATTCTCTGCTGAGGCTTTTGTTTTTTAATTCATTTCAAGCATGTTTGTAATTGCTCATTGAAGCTCTTCTATCATGGCTGCCTTAAACCTCTCCCCAGCTGGACAGGAGAGAGAAAATGATTGGTGAACTGAAAGAAAGAGCAATAAAAATTATCCAGTCTGAACAAAAGATAGAATAAGCTGGGGGGAAAAAGATAGAGAGACACTCAGAGACCTGCAAAACTATAGTAAAAGTTCTACAGTTGTGTTACCAGAATGCGGAAAGAAGAGGAAAAGGAGGGTGACACCGGGAAAACAAATGGCGGCTGAAGAAGGCCCCAGTTCTAACATCTCTGTCACGTTGATGTCAGCATTCATCACCTTTATTCGCTCATGTTGGAATTCTCCTGGTTCTCACTGTGATGAATCATTTTCAACCAAAACCTAGACATTTTTTCTGTTGTTGAGAAACTTCAGATTTTATTTCAGTTTTGGCTGCCTTCCTATGTTCTTGCTCTGTCAGGGGAAGAGGGCGTGTTTCAGGCAGGTGGAGAGAGAAGCCCAGGCTCTTCACTTGACCTCCGCAGACACCAGAGCAGGGCAAGGGTCTCCACAGTATTCCTCAGGGAGAAGTGGGAGAGCAGGCTTCCCCTAGGCTTCCTGGGACGCCCCATGAGTTGGAGGAGTACGAGTGCCCATTCCTAGTCCTCACATGTCCTCCACTGTTACCACGGGGTCATATGGCCTCGTTACCGCTGCGTACTGGTAAAAGCCTTGACTCTGTTCTAGGTCTCCTCTGACATCAGCCTGGTGGGGAGCAGCAGGGGAACCTCACTACAGCAGGGTGCGGTAGGGAGTCCTGGTTTCAAACAAGGTCTCCCCTGACGTTGTGGATGGAATGGGGAGCTTCGTGACTACTGAGCAGGCAGGACAGTCCTAGCACCCTACTCAGCCTGCTCTGACACCACCCTTGTTACGTCCTAGCCAGACTGAAGCTCTAGGCTACCCACCGGTCTTTGCTGATATGAATGGAAGTAAAGTCACACTGTGTTCATGGTGTTTGGCTGGAACAGAGCCATTAGCATCCAAAAGTTTTCTGTGGTGTGAGACTATGCTTTTCCTGGCCCTTTGGCTACAGGGAGCAGGCTTTGGGGGGCCTTTTCTGTTTGCACCCATGGGCTTTTCAGTGCTCTAACTTCTCTGGATCCAATTTTAGAATATATGAGCTAAAAGAACACCCAAGGACCCCACCATGCTATTGCTCCTCAGGTGCCAAGGTCCCTGCACAGCTCACTTCCTCTCTCCACCGTTCAGGTGTTCTGTATCTGCTCCACACAACTGTGCTTAGCGGGAGGAATAGGGAAAAGTCATCTATTCCATCTTCACGGAAGCAAACGTTCTGAATATTCATTTTTAATAACACTTTATTGTAAAGAAAATTTAGTGCCATTAAATAAACTTAAAACTAGAAAAAGACTTCTTATCATTTTTACTAATACTAGCATTGTCATTACGTATAAGATTAAGATTTGCAGGCGGTATTTTATTTATTTGTCCGTATCCACAGCAAAGCTACATGTCCAGCCAGTGCTCCAAGCTCAAGGCTATGTTGGAAGGCAGATAGGAAACAGCCTTAGGTGTGTGGTTTGATGGTGCTAAGTAAGCCTGTCTTCCCCAAACAAATCCTCTCTGGGGCTAGCGCATAGCATTACCAGGCTTAAACTTTATCTCCTTAGCCTGTGTCTGTAATACCGGTTGAAATGTAAACAGCTGTGGAGAATATGTAACACTATTCCGTACCCCGACAGTGCTGCATGCCATGAACACTCCCTAGTAAAGAGGAGCAACCAGATACTTAACAGAACCAAATAGATTTGAGGACAGTTCACCATGTCCCCCAAATATGTTCTTTCAGACACACATACATAGTCACACACATACATCTCTGACAACCAAATGAACAAACCAAAATACCCCATTTAAAAGGCACTTTCAGTTATAACTAATATATTTATTGACAATGGCTTGATGTGTTAAAAAGGTCACAAGAAGCTGGGTGCAGTATGTCTTCCCCATCAGCTAGAGGAGAGAGGAATTGGCTTCAGCCATTCAGGAACTAAGCTCAATAAGTATTTATTAAGCACTTACTGTGTGACAGGCACCACATTATGTACTAGGGATAAGAATTTATAAATCACTTCTCTATGCTTTCTCTTATTTGATGGCTCTTATACCAGAAAGATGCTTCTAGGAAATTGGATTTCTTTATCATAAATCTGTATTGCATTTTAGAAACTGCTTTCCTTTATCTCAACTGACTAATTCTTAAAGTAAGGGAGAAACATCACCTGTTATTACTCATGTTTAACAAATGAGGGAAGTGAGGCCCCAAATTTACATGTCTCTCCCCCAGCCCCCCAACTAGGAGAACTGAGGCAAAGTCTTAAATGGTGGTCTTCCGACCTCCCAGCCCAGGACACTTTCCACATCACACCTTGGCGCTGCTGAGCTCCTGAGAGTCATTTTCCCAAAAAGATTGGTCGGTCGTTAGTTAAAATCCCACCTTTAGATTATGGACATTTTTCTAAATCTTCCCACTGAACCAAAAACTCCACAAGGGTGGAAACTTTATCATTACAACCCATTATGATTTTATACATCTGTCTTGGTTGGTATTCCATTAGTGTTCATTGACTTAATTTCAATGACTGCAAAGGACTCTAAATTCCAAAATAACCCTTATGTTCTTCATCATAATCAATCCACCAGCCTCAGACCTTTCCTAGCTCTGTGAGCTCAGCTAAATCAATAAAATTCTCTTGTTTGCAAAATGGGCGTGGTAATGCTTACTTACAAGGTTGTTATGAATATGGAAGACAGTAAATGCTAATTATTATTGTAAAATATGTAAAGTTCCTAGGACACTGTTTGGCATGGAACAGACTGCCCTTCCTTCATTCTCTAGCCCTCATTGGACAGCAAACTTCATGGAGGAAGGGGCATGTCTATTTAAAACCCACAGTGCAATGCTCTTCCCTTATCAGCCATTGGAAACTGATCTGCTAAATGAATGGATAAATTAATATAATACTACAAAAGGATTTTTAAAATATCAGTGTTGCAAAATATTTAACTTTACTAAGATGAAGTTGATGCAGTATTTTGACAGTATAGTAAATCTATGTATATTTCTAGACTGAAATAAAATATATGATTATCAATCACTCTGAATCTTTTCACTTTAACGTGTTTACTCTATTATTTATTTTCACTTTGAAGTCCCTATCAGCTCCCTACTCCCTGCCTTTATCCTTTCCTGCAAACTAATCATTCATTCATGCATGCAATTAACATTTACTGAGCACTTACTGTCTACCACAAACCAGGTTGCAAAGATTCATAAGGCTCTCTCTCTGCCTCTAAAGGATTTATATGCTACAAAGAAAAGCCAACGCATAAACAATTTATAATTAATGGAGGTGTTATGATAGAAGTACGAAAAAGTGCTATAGTAATAAGAGTGATTCATTCTGCCTGGGGAGTTAGCTTATGGGAGCTTACATGTGGGAAAGTGATTTTTTTCTTTGCAAACTAAATTGACTTACTGGTAATAAAAATAGTTTCCATTTGTGTAGTATGTTGCAAAATGCTTTCACATCCATTTATTATTTTAATCCTTACAATGAAGGCTCTATAGTTTAGTGGTTTTAAAAATATATATATTCATCCAAAAAGGTAGCTATAAGGTCAACAGATAAATAATATGAAAATTCATTCTAAAGCCCATGGCTAGATGATACAAGCCAAAACTAGAAATGGGAATAGCTAATAGCAAAGACCTGCTCCTTTCCCACCATCCTCAGTGTCATCGCCTTACTTCAAGCCTGAACCAACATCTTGCTCATAGTTATTATAACAACCTTCTGAGTGGACTCTCTGATTCGTGTCTCATTTGCCTCCAAGCCATTGGCTACATTGACCACAAAATGATCATTTTTAAATGCAAATTGAACCACGTCATTTCCTTATAGAGTGGTTCATTCCCTGTAGGATGAAGTCTGAATGCTTCTGTGTAGTACAGAAAACTTTCAACCACCATCTAAATCTATCGATTTTTTAAAATTCTTTATGGGTCACTCTCTTCCAACAATCTTACTGATTTTACTCAAAGCCACCATACTACTACCATTTCTATGCCCTCCAGTGCCTTTAGCCCTCCACCGTGCTGTTTGGTAGGATGACGGTGGGACACAGACAGCGTGGCTTTTTTGTTGTTCTTTGGGTTAGACTTAACTCAACAATAATGGTAAAATCCTGGCAACACAGCGTGTGCTCTTGCTTTTTCTTCTGAATTCATCACTGCATGAAATACAGGTTGAGAACCACTAGTTTTAGCATTTTCTTCTAAAATCTCAAGAACAGATCAGTATGTTTTTATTACATATTGAAGGTTCATGATATTTACATGCATTTGACAGAACTAAAATGTATTCTTTTGTGAGCCCAGGCTGTGCTAAATGCTAAGGAATCAGCTGAGGATACGTAAAAACAAGGCAGATATAAGTCTATGGTGGGTCTTACATTCAGTGAAATAAACAATAAAACAAATGAACAAATTAAATGTTATAAATTTGTGACAATGCTATTAGGGAAATAAAGGCTGGTCTGAGAAAGGAGGTAATTTGGAGGGAGCAGAAAGTCCATGAAGATCTCTATGAGGAAAAAACGTTTGAGATGGAACTTGAAAGATGTGAAGCCAGCCATGCAGCCAGTAGAAGGGTGTGCTGGGCTAAGGGAGAGCCTTGGAGGCGGTGAAGAACTGAAAGACCAGGGTCATCATGCAGAGTGAGTGACAGGGAGAGGGGGCTGGGTCAACAATAGATCATGCAGAACGTTATAGGCCAAGGCAAGGAAGCCACTGAAAGATTTTAAGCAAATGAATGATGAAGCTGAACGCAGCACTCGCTGCAGGGTGCAGGACAGAAAATGGGTTACAAGAGAGAGAAGGAGCAGGAAGAGCAGTTAGGAGGCTATGGTAATGGTCCTATCGAGATATTTTGATGAATGGGACTATTGTCGTGGCAATGGCAGTGCCGAGTAGTGGATGGATTTGAGGTACACCTTGTAGCTGAATCCAACAAGACCATCTCAGAGGAGAGCGAAAAGAGACCAGCCGCCCGGCCTGGTCTCAGGAAGCTGTGACCCCCTTTGACAGGCTGAGTGAGAGACCTCCGGACCAGGAGCCACTAAGGAGACAAAACTTATTCCCCTGGCATGAACGCCACCTGTTCTGTGCTTGGCCTTTAATGCTTGATCAGTTAACCAATGATGGGTAACAATTCTCTAGGATAGAGAATGGACGTAAGACAGGTTCTGATCACATAAAGGCCTCAGGGATGAGACTCACGAGGCTGTGGAAATGAAGGGGCTGTGGAAAGGAAGGAGGAAGGGGTGATCCACATCAACCCCTGCCCCCTCTAAGCCTGAGTCTTTGTACTTAGATGTGAGAAATCCAAGACTCCTGGCTGCCTCTGTCTCCTGCCCTTCTCAGGGCTAAGCAAATAGCCAAAGGGGCAGCTCAGACCAGAGACAGTGGCGGACCCCGGGGGGTAATCAGGCCTGGGACATAGAATATGCAAGATCCCGTGAGATCTGTTTGCTGGAGGATGTTATTAACTTAGAATTTGAAGGCACAAACAGGAAACCAAAACTAACCCTTTGAGCCATGTCTCTGAGACCCTTTTCATATGATAAAACTCCAATCTCTGCCTGGAATCACAACAGGGACTCTGTTAGCATCTTTGTAAGTTACCTGTTCTCTTTGATCCCTTCTGCCAGACTGTGAATCCACAAACTGTGTCTACTTTCTCAATAAAAACCCACTGGGGTAAAGGTACAGGGTGCTCCCCATAGGAGGGGGTGGCCATGTTCTCTATTTTCCCTACAGAATTATGATAGATTCTGTGTATTTCATGTGTTTAATGAACATCCGCAGCCGAGATGAATACCACAGGACGGCCGGGGCGGTAATTCTTTTACAAGGATGAGTCCTAGATTTCTGGCCTGAAGCAACAGGATAGATGGTGGAGCCATTAACTGAAATGGGGAAAACTGGGGGAATTTTAAAAAATGGAAAAAATGTTGAAATTTCCTTTTGGACATGTTATGTTTGAGATAGCTACAAAACATCTGAGGGGGCCACCAGGCT
Organism: Tonatia bakeri; assembly: GCA_004024845.1. Taxonomy (NCBI): domain Eukaryota; kingdom Metazoa; phylum Chordata; class Mammalia; order Chiroptera; family Phyllostomidae; genus Tonatia; species Tonatia bakeri. The sequence goes on along the minus strand of PVIA01001724.1, from coordinate 197,997 downwards.
GGCAGTTGGACATATTTACACATCAGAGGGGAGTCCTGAGCCAGATGTGTGAGTGTGGGAGTTTTTAACACGAGATGGGTGAGAAGAACTAGTGCATTAAATGTATTATTGGAAATAATGCATGGGAAGTGGTAGACACTCCACTTGGAATGGAGCAAACATGTGCTTAAAAATATTAGCTATAGGAGGCTGCTTATGGTCAGGCAATGCTTTGCACAATGTAGCCAAAATCTTTTCTACTAAAGGCAAATTGCCCTTTTGTCATTTGTTTCTCAATAGAAATACATCCAGTAGTCTTAATAACCTAATCATGATTTGCAGACTGATTTAGAACATTTATGTATTCATAGGTGGAAATACAGAAGAATAAAGATAAAAGTCTGCTAACATAAATACATGGCATATAATATAAAAATATGTGTATATAACAGGAAAAATGTATACCTGTGCATAATTCAGTTTAAAAAATTATTTAAAAAAAAAACAAATGTCAAAGTAGTTAAATTATTCATATTTACAGAGTTTTAGCCCCTATATATAAAATAAATACCTTTTAGAATGCTGATCCATTTATGACACAGTAGACTAACTAATTTTTATGCTGTGGGAGGCACAGTGGTTATGGTTAAGAAAATGTGGTTTCAAGTCACACATCCTGTTTCTGTTATTTACTAGCTGTGCAATTTTGGGCAAATCATATAGCCTCTCAGTTCCTCAATTTCCTCATCTGTAGAACATAGATAATTATAACACCTATTCAATCAGTCTGTCACAAGAAATGACAATAATGTGTGTAAAATATGTAGCACAGTGCCTTAGGTAATCAATAAATGATCTATCGATATCAGAGGTTCTCAATCCTGGATGAATATTATAATCACCAGGGGAGTTTTTAAAATACTGATGTCCAGGCTTCATCTAAACCAATTAAATCAAAATATCTGTAGGCAGGACTCAGGATACCAACAATTTTTTAAAAAGCTCCCTAGGTGATTCTAATGTGTAGCAAGGGTGTAGAACTACCAAGCTATAATGAATTATTGTCTATGAAATATAGGAATGAAATATTTGTATTGAGTTATATCCATATGACATAGTTCAATACCGATTAAACAAGTAGTCAAAAGATTTTCAAAATCTGCCTAGCAATTTAGTTTGAGGGAAAAAAAGTAAATTGGAAGAGTAGGTAAATGACAATAGGAACAAAGAAATGGTCTAGTGTCTCAAATAAGAAGCCCATACTCAATTCATGATTTCAGTCAAGTCACTCAACTGCTGTTTCCTCATTGGTGCAACGGGGGTAATGACGGCGCCCACCTCTCACCGCGTTGTCCGACTGCTGCGTGATTTAATATTTGTAAAATGCTTAGAACAACTCCTGGTACATAGTAAGCACTACATTTGTTTAAAAATATTAATGTGGAAACATTCTGAATGAAATAATGCTGTTAATACTGAATTCCAGTAAGACACTTTTGCATTACATTAGTACTGAAAAATAGGCACAGGACAGAAGTTCTGAGGTGACTGTTTAAAAAAAAAAAAAAACATTCTTTAGACCTTCTATCAAAGATCACACCAGTCCGCAGTTCAAACTAGCTCTCTTGCATCGAGGAAGATGGCATGTTAATCTTGCCAGGATCTGTGTAAGATACCACAAAATATGTTAGTTCAAGTGTCCAGTATCCCTGAAGCCCTGAAGATCAACTATTATATGAGAATTTTTAAAATATGATCACCACCTACAGGTGCTATATTGGGTTTAGGTCCTGGGGGTAGATTTTCAGTGATGGGTCCTCTCTGTTTCACCTGGCCTGGCCCTGGCCAGCTTCTCCAGCTTTGTTCTAATGGCCTCGCCTGACACCCTCCCCCCACCCCCCAGCCCCGCTGGGCAACCTTCTCTCCACCTGCTCCCACCTGTCCTACTGTTCTCTCCCCCAAGCCTTGGCTGCTCTTGCCGATGCCTCTTCCTGGAATGGTCTTCTCATTTTGCTCTGGCTATCCCATCCCCAGCCAATACATCTTTTAAGACTCAGATCCAGTACTAACCTCTCCTCTGAAGCTTTTCCCAACACCCCAGGTTTAAGTAACGATTCCCTCTTTTATACTTGTTTATCCTGTGAACAGAGGGCCTTTTTTAAAACTATGTTTGATTCTTCTTAAAGGCCAGAACCCTTGTCTTATTTATTTACATATGTACTTATTTAAGGATTAGCACCTGGTACAGAGCCTGGTAGTTTAATTTCACTGACTCAGAAAATGGAAAGAAGGGATGGAGGGAAGAAAGAAATGGCATCCATTTGTGTGGTGCTTGACGGAGGAGAGGAGCCGTCAGTGGGCACAAACATGTCAATGGGCATCTGTGGCCTCTGGTTTTAGTAAGATCAACAGGAAAACCATCCTAGCACAAAGCCGTCAGCTCCTCTAGACCTAAGACACTGCCATGCCTCCACCGCACGGAGAGACACTGTCCAGACTTCAGTGAGACTCAGTGGTCTGAGACAGCAGCAGAAGGATCCCCAAACCTACCCCATAGAATTCATTTACAATCACTGCAATTTCTCTAGCTTTCCATTTTTCTCAATTTATTCTCATCTTTGAAAGAGTCTCCAAAGTTCCACGGCTTCTTGGAGGCCTTTCCAGCGAGCAGAGACAGAGCCCGAGGACTCACGATAATTGGAGCACATAGACTAAGTGCAGGGGCTCTGGGATTCTGACTCTGCTAAGAGCTCTGTGGTGCGTGCAAGCCGCTTAATTCTGTCCTGGGTTCGAGCGCCTGTGAGATGAGGACTGTCACAGTACTTACCATGGAGGTGTCAAGTAGAGTAAATGTTTGGAATAGCTCCTTACATGACAAGAGTACTAAACCCATGTTAATATTTGATATTATAAATTATTAATATTATCTGTTAGTTAATATTATACACAAGAACTACTGAATTCCCTCCCTTCATTCCATCTTTCCTTAAACAGAAAGAATGTAGGTACCTCTGTTTTAATTAGCATAACATTGCTTATTTTAGAAGTTAAGGGATTATATGTATTGGCCATACTGAGGATATACGTTCATCTTCTGTATAAATAAGGAGGTCTACACTTAGATTAAATACAAAATGAGATTTTCCATATACGAATCCTGTGGTATTTGCTGCTTCTGAGTCTATTTAGCAATGGTGACACTTGGCAAAATGACCAAACTTGTATAATAGCTGAGAAATGGCAGGACCGCCTGGCCTATGATTCATTAAAATCTGAACAAGGTGGTATCTATCAGATGCACCAGAACCCTTTGATTTTTCTAAACTGGAACAAGCTGAGTACAAGTATAAAAACTTATCACCCACCTCACTGTAAGTTCCTTTGAAGTCTTCAGTGAGTCTCTCCCAACTAAAGAGACTAGCCCTCAAAGAAGGATCTACGTGTGGTAGGGGATTGGGTTAAACAAGTGCCAGTAGAAGCCTGGTCTCCATCCTTCTCTTCCCCAATTTCCTGCAGAGAGGGCCAGTCTTACTCTCCGTAGTAAATGGACTACAGGGGGCTCTAACGAGGAATGCCTAACGTTAAGTCCAAAGACAGGTCCCAGGTTATGTCCCCAGTAATGAAGAGTAAATAGCAAGTCATTAGGTTAACTTTCATTAATAACCAATTGTTTTTACACATGAGTTGTGCTTAAATTTTGAGCATTAATGATCATTAATAGAAGAACCTGTGTTAGCATTCACAAGCAAATTCAACCCCCAGACATCCTATAGACTTACCAGAATGGAGTTCCTAAATCCTTCGAGGAATATGTCCTGCTAGTCAAAGGTTGTCTTGCTTCTTCCACTGCCTCCTTCTCCAGATTCTTCCTTCCCCAGCCACCCACGGCAGCAGTTCATCTTCTTGAGTAATAGAGCAGACAACTGGACTTGCAGGGCACAGGACTGAAACGGAAACCAAGGTTGTAACTCAGAAGATGGTCATTTTACTTGGTTTGGACACATACTGGCTGTGTTTCCTCATGAATTCACTTACCTTTAGCTTTCATTTATTCAATAATAATATTGCCACCTCCCTCCCTCTCACAAAATCACTTCGAGGACAGTAGAATTGCCTACGAAGGTAATTCTAAACTCTAAGTTGCCAAACAGACGTCACTCTGACTCTGCCCGTCCCATAGCACGGCAGTTAGGTGCCAGCGGTCTGTGGTGTAGACTGAGTTTAAATCCAGGCTCCCATTCACAAGTTATGACCTTGAACAAGTTCATGCTTCCATTTCCTCATTTGCAGAATATAAAATGGAAGGGCAGCTGTATGGCACTTAGGAAAATGACCAGAACCTGGAAAACATTCTGTAAAAGTTAGGATATGATCCAGTGAGGCTTTTTCCTTTTAAATGGTTACCTCTTGATTGTGTGTTAGCTGTGAGGATGCAGAAGGGTAAGATCCAGCACCCACCTTTGGGGGTCTCACAGACTCGTGAAGGGTGTACGCTCAGGCAAACATGTGTTACTATAGAGATAAAATGTGGGAATGCGTGGCTTCATGCCTGATCCCCTGCTCCGTCCTCCTGCCCTCACTGTTTCCCCGCTCTCCCTAGATAAATTTCCCTGTAATCGCATTTACCTTCATGGATGGCTTCAGCTATCAACTGTGCACCAACAGAGCTAAAATTCATAAGCCAGAACTCCGCCCTCACTGCAGGGTACCTCCATGTAGCTTCCTCCCTCCCCGCCCCTCCTGAACCCATGCCTCCTTCAACTAATCCCTCCAGCTAATCACTGACCAAACCAGGACGGTCCTGCCAGAGAAACACTGTGCTCCGCTCCTCAGCACCCATACATGTTGCTGCATTCCTCGTGACCGCTGCAGGAGCTCCCTAGGCATGTCAGTGTCCCACCTTCCCTACCCAACACTCATCCCCATTCGGCCACAGTAAAACATCTCATTGTAGGTTATGTTCATTCCCCATTCAGGTCTGCAAACTTAATGCAATGACTTGCACTGATAAATGAATTTTGGATGTCAAGAGGACATACATTCCCATACACCTATTGAAAGCATCATGCCCAAAGTAGAGACTTAGTAAGAGTGAACTGATAGCAGAAAGGATGATGGACTAACCTGGACCAAAACCAATACCCTCCTTTTCTCAGAATGCTTTTAACAAATGTGAAATATGATATTTTACACTTGTTAAAAATATGATGAAAAACTGCCTGATATCTTTTACTGAACATTCATAGTCTCCAAAATAAATATTTAAAATGCCTAATCTTTCTATGATTCTGAAAATATTAAAATTTGATAGATGCAATACTCTTTACCCACATAAAACCTAAATATTTAGTATTGAGTCAAAACGCATCTTTATTTTGGTCTGCATAGACTAACTTATCAATTGAAGGAGTTAGCTTGCTAGAATGTAAAATAAAAGAATTAAATGCAGTATATACAATCTATACTACCAGGCCTCATTCTTCAAATAGGAGAAAAGTAAGTACATATGAGGTTTTCTGAATATTTATGGGATATGTATTTTGAAAATAAGATGGTATCACTCTGAGATCATTACTGCCAATTGTTATTCATTTAGTCAGGTGTAACTGAGGCTTCAAGAATTATCCTTTCTGTCCCTTATCCTTTGATAGAAGTAGCAACCATGGTCTTCAGGGCCTGTCCCTGCGGCTCTGTTTTGCTCAGATCTGTTGCATGTCTCTGGTGATGGCCTGAGGGACAACTTACGGAGCAGGAGAGTGAGCAATGGGGAGACATGGATATTAAGCCCAGGCTATACACACCGTGCAGATACATGACTTTGTTTCTAGGCCTTGGTTTACTAACTATAAATAGGAATATTGTTTTCTTTCTCTACTCACAAAGCATATTACAACAAGTAAAGGGAGATAATAAATGGAAATCTCATTTCAAGCTAGAATTACAATGATTCACTGTGGAATTTCTCTCTGCCTTCCTGCTGAATTTGCCTTACCTCCGTATTCCCTAGTCATCTGGGAGCTCCACCCACGAACAGCCCGGCGATGCTTTGTTGGAGCATGCAGGACTCCAATTCAGTAGGTCAGTTTCAGCCTGGAATCTCACTATTTATGACTCTGTCTAGACAACTGGGGCTGGGATTTATCATAACGAGAATCGACAGCAAATAATTATTTCCAGTCTCTCTTGTTATGCACAGAATACCTCGCACAGTGTCTGGTACATAGTAGGCACTCGACACATAGTTTCTAGAGACAAAAATGAATGAACAAGAACGAAGGAAACAAAGGAATATATCAGACACAGCCACTGCCTTCAGAGACTTATAATCTAGTCACGTTGCCTAGCGCCAAAGGAAAAAGGCAAGCAGCAATGGAACGGTTATGTCAGTCTACACAAGTGCCCAATGAGCGTCGTGGAAGGAGTTACTGGAGTTACCTCCTGTCTTAGGTGGGCACACTGCAGCCTACTGACAAACTTCCCCTGCACTACAAAGACTGACACTACCTGAAATACACTTCATCATGTTTGAGGGTTATCGTTTATTATCAGGGGAAGACTCTGGCTCTTGTCCTTTTTCAATGAGTTGGCCCATTCTGGGTGGCCTGGACCAGGTTGCTCGTGGTGAGAAGTGCTTGGGCACTGGATATAATTTAAAGGTAGGCCAAGCAGCATGTAAGGATGGCTTGGATATGCTATAAGAAAGAGAGAAGTCAAGGATGACCCCAAGGTATCTGACCTGGGCAACTACCACAATGAGGTACCATTTATTGAAATGGGGGACTGCGGCAGGGGTGTTCAATTTTGAACATGTGAAACTTGGAGTGTCATAAGATATTGGGATGTCTGTGAAGACATGTCCTAAGCAGGGGGAGGATTTGGAGCACCAGTGGAGGGGCAGGCCTTAGTCCTTAGACAGGAGTGTGGGGCACACAGCAGGAGGGAAGATGTGGTATACAGGGACAGAGTGCCTGGAAAAGGGGTAAGAAGCTGTGGAAGCCAACCTGTAACTATGGCTGAAAATGAGGACAGGAGAGAAGGCTTTAAGATGAAGTAAAAGGCACAAACCTCGCCAGTAAACCCCTCGACCTCTCCAGGTGCTCTTCTAGTACACGGTTCTTAAATGTCAGCTTATGACCTGATCGTGGGTCTCAAAATCTACTTAGGGATTTGAGACCAATTCAGTAATTTATAGAAGTACACAGAACTTTAAAATAGACTTTATTGCATGTATTAAAAGTAAGAATTGCTTAACAAACGTTTCATTCCAGTTGCATGTTTGTGTACGTGCACGTGTGGGTTTGTGTCTTCCCTGGGTTATCGCAAAAATATTTTTAAAAACACGAGCCCTTTGCCCTGGCCAGTGTGGCCCAGTTGGTTGGGCACTCTCCCACAAACTACAAGGTCACGGGTTTGATTCCTGGTCAGGGTACATACCTAGGATGTGGTTTCAGTGCCTGGCCAGGGTGTATACCAGAAGCAGCAGATCAATGTTTCTCTCTCACATCAATGTTTCTCTTCCTCCCTCTCTCTCCTCCCTCCCTCCCCCTCTCTCTAAAATCAATAAGCATGTCCCCTAGTAAGGATTAAAAAAAAAAAAAAAAACCAAAACACTGGCCCAGGACAGTGGGAAGAAATGAACAAGGAACTGTCAAAGTCAGGGACCAAATTAATGGTCATCTAGTTAACATTTTCATATGAGAAAGATTATAATATAGACTCATAACATCTTGACATTGGATGGGTTAGAGGACCACAACCCTTCCCTGTCTACCCCCTCCTACTGCCACCCTCTCACCACTCCCTCTATAGGAAAGACTTTGTGTGAATATTGTCAGTGCTGGGATGCTCACCAGATCACGAGTTCTAAATTTCAGAATGTAATTTTCCTCTTATTAAAAAATAAAGCCTTCACCCTAGCTGGTATGGCTCACCCTAGCTGGTATGGCTCAGTGGACTAAGCACCAGCCTGTGAACCAAAGAGTTGCTGGTTCAATTCCCAGTCAGGGCACACTCGTGGGTTGCTAGCCCGGTCTCCAGTTGGGGGTGTGTGGGAGGCAACCACACATTGATGTTTCTCTCCCTCTCTTCCTCCTTTCTCTCTAACAATAAATAAAATATTTTTTAAAAATAAAGCCTTCGTTAACACTCTCTGCAAAGTGAAAGCAGTGAGTGGAGGGTCTGGCGTTTGGACTTTGGGATTTAGGTGCCTGGTGTGAAGTTTGACCGTGTTATGTAATAGCAAACATGATGGCTTCCCTCAGTTTGGAAGAGCTCTAACCCTCTGGAACAAAACCAGTATCAGAACACCAAAAAATGGTTTTTGTTTTTGTTTTTGTCAAACTTTAACGCACAATGGCACCAGTTAGCTTTTAAATGTATGCTCTCTGCAATTTCAATGGGTGATTGAGTGCAAGTTCATGCCTACATTTCCTCTTTCAAGATGTATTGTTGGATCTGCAGCTCATTCCAACCAAATATAACCTTACTTAGAAAAAAATTTAATTTTTAAGACTTTATATGCCTTGGTTGCTGAGATTTTTTTCCTCTAAAATTCATTAATGAATAATAGTTAAGAATGTGTCAATAAGTGCTGTGAAAATGGCCATTTATAGTTTTAATTCTAATGAGCTCAGTTTATTTTCTTGGCAATATAATTTAGAATAATAAAAGTACTTCCAGTTCTATATGTTGCCTGATTGTTAAAAATGGTTTTGAGAATATTAACTCGAACTAATTTTCTATGCACCTGACCAATTTCTGAGTCATCTATGAATTTTAAGTACTTTTTTCTTATTGTAAAAGGCACTATCGGATATACACATTATACATAAAATATATTTCCCCCTTGCAATGTTGTTCTCTTTCTACTGTATTTATTCTGATTTATTTAAATGTGAAGCACTGGAGTAACAGAAGTGGAAATGAAATTGAACTAAGAGAATGAGGACTCATAAAAATGTACACTCTGCCTACATCAGTGAGTGTATGCTAATTTATGACACTATTTTATCTTAGCCCAGTTTTAAGCAAAATCAAGTGGAGTGTGAATCCATTTTCTCTCTCTTTGGGAGTACTCTACATTCTAGGATTCATTCAGTAGTTTCACTTATCTAAGTGCCCAGAAAACATTAACATTGCAAAACAGAAACAAAAAAATATCCATATCTTTTATGTTGTATGAATCATTTTGCTATCAGACCCTCGTATATTGTTTTTCTGCATGTCAAGTTTTCATTTATGAAAGGAAGTATACAAAATCAGTTCTGTTGCTCCCAACAAGCTCGCTGCCCCCTTCCATTTTGCAAGCCTCAACAAGTCTGTTGCTGAGTCAGAACCTCCCTTTTCCCCCTGATGTGAGAAACCTTTCTCCCTCGAATTCATACGGCTCCAGAAGTGTTACCGTCTCCCTAGGGGTAAGGGGTGGGGGTGGCCGCCTGAACGCGGTGGGGAGGCGTCCCCCACACAGCAGCCCTGATGACAGCACATTAAGCGCTTTTATGAAATAGGAAGACTTGGAGCTGGCCCAGGGTTGCCATGGGCGCTCATTAATGCATATATGTGTGTAAAAAACCACAGGGAACCGTGTTAGGGCCCAGGAAGGAGAATGTTTGCTGTGCAGTGAAAACACCTTCGTGCGGCTGCAGGAAGGTCGGTGACGGCACGCGCGCGCTGCGTGGGGCTAAAAACGGAACCGGCCTGAGAAGGCGCTTTCTAGGGCAGCCGGCAGGGCTCCAGGTTGGAGCCGAGATGGGGCCAGGGGTGCAGGCGAACCGCCCGGCACTCTGCAGGGCAGGCAGGGTTCGCACAGGAGATGGCTATAGGACCCGGTGCTGAGCCAGCAGGGCCAGAGAACTCCGCCGGGACTGGGGACCGCCCCGGTCACACTCCCCGCCTCAGTTTCCCCCCTGGGCCAGCCCCATCCGGGGAAGATCCTGTCCCTGGCAAGCCCGTGTCCCTGTGGCCAGGCCTCACACGACCAAGGGTGGGGAGAGGGTGACACGAAGGAGGCGCGGCCGCGAGCGCAACCGGGCAGGAGCGGCAGGGGGCGTTCAACGAGGAGCAGGAGGGGCCGTTGCTCCGGAATCGCCGGCGCCGCCGGTGCTTGCTCGCCCTCTTTCTCGCGCACGTCCGGCCCTCAGAATCCCCTCGGCCGCCTGCCGCCCTAACCGGCGTTCCTTTCCCTGGGGTTCGGAAGGGTCGTAAAGCTACTCGCCGCCCGCTCCCGCGCTCCCCGCCCTCCCCGGGACGGGAGCGCGCGCCGGCCGTGTCTGCATATTAATGAGGGGCGGGGCGGGGGCGGGGCAGCGGGGGCGCGGCGGCCTCGCGCCAGCGCGTGCCGGGACGCACCGCGGGGGGCGGTGCGATTGTGAGGTGGCGCTGACGCACGTTCCGGGATTCTTAAGCCGCGAGGGCGGCGGTAGCGGCGGCGCCCGAGCCGGTCTCGGGAGCGGCGGCGGCCGCCTTGAGGGGTGGTGGGGCCGAAGTTGGTGCCCCAATCTCAGTCACGGTGTCCCTTTCTCACTAACTTCCCCTCTTTCCACCAGGGCTGCGCCGCCCAAGATCTGGCGGCTTTTTAGGGGGGCAGCGGACGGGGCGCGTCTCCTCCCGTTGCCGCCGGCCTGATAAATGAGGGACTTAGGGTTTGGGGTGCTGCAGGCAGCCCCGATCCGAAACAGCAGTCCCGGGGCCCTCTTGGGCGGCGGGGCGTACCGCCCCCACGCCGCGGCCACCGCCCAGCTACCCTCCGCCACGCCCTTCGGCCCGCTCTCGCCGCCGCCGTTGCCTGTCACCGGGTTCTCGGAGGCCGCCTCCCCCTCCCCTGTCCCCCTCGGCTGCGGCGGCGCGGGCCGCTGGGCCGCCGCCGCTTCCTCTTCCTCCCCGCTCCCGGCGCAGCAGCAGACCATGCAGGATGAGCTGCTGCCGGGGCTGACACAGCGGCCGGTGGCCGCGGAGAAACTCCCCAACCACCGCCCCGGCGGCGGCACGAACGCGGGTGTGACCCACCTCCTCCCCTCCCAGGACTTCAAACCGAGTCTGCACCACCCCTCCTCCGCCTCCGCCTCCTCCTGCTGTGGCTGCCGCACCTCCTCCCCGCAGGACTTCAGTAAGCGGCAGCAGCAGCAGCTGAGCAGCCAGAAGAGGAAAGAGTTCAGCCCTCCCCGCCTTCCCCACCCTCCGGACTCGCAGTCGCCGCCGCTCCACTGCCCGGGCCGGTTCGGCACGCCGCCGCCGCCTCCGCCGCCGCCCGGCCCGCCGCTCCAGCCGGCGCCGCTCGCCCCGTGCCAGCAGCAGCGGCCGCAGTTCAGCCTCCCGCACCCGAAGCGCCTCCCGCCGCCGCAGGACCTCGCCCCGCGGCAGCGCCCGACCGACCTGCCCCCGCTCCCGCAGCTCCAGCCTTCGCCGCCCGCAGCCCCGCGGCGCCGCCACGGAGGCGCGGGCAGCCCTCGCCAGACCCCGGCCGCGGGCGAGGGCAGCGCTGCCGAGCCCCCCGATGCGGGCTTGGCCCCCTCGACGCCGCCGGTGAAGCCCGCGCCGGACTCCATGGAGTCGCCCAACCACCCTCTGCTCAACAGCCCCAGCACCCTCCTGCCCGGCGGGGCGCTGGGCGCGGGCGCGTTCAGCAGCCTGCAGAGCCCGGACCTGCCGCACCCGGGCGGCGGGGGACCCCCGGGGGGCGGCGGGGGCGGCGGCTCCGCGTCGCCGCCGCCGCTGCCCGGCTTCGGCACCCCCTGGTCCGTGCAGACCGCGTCGCCGCCGCCCCAGCCCCAGCCCCCGCCGCCGCCGCCGCCCCAGCAGCAGCAGCCGCCGCCGCCCCAGCAGCCGCCGCAGCAGCAGCCGCCGCAGCCGGGATCGTCGGCCGCCGCCCCCGGTGGCAGCGGCGGAGGCTCGCTCAGCGCCATGCCGCCGCCCAGCCCCGACTCGGAGAACGGCTTCTACCCCGGGCTGCCGTCGTCCATGAACCCGGCCTTCTTCCCGAGCTTCTCGCCCGTGTCCGCGCACGGCTGCGCGGGGCTCAGCGTGCCGGCCGGCGGCGGCGGCGGCGGCGGCGGCGGGTTCGGCGGCCCCTTCTCGGCGCCCGCCGGGCCCCCGCCGCCGCCCGCCATGAGTTTGCCTCAGCAGCAGCCCGCCCCGCCCGCGGCGCCGCCGCAGCCGCCCAGCCGGAGGTCGCCCGTCAGCCCGCAGCTCCAGCAGCAGCACCAGGCGGCCGCCGCGTTCCTGCAGCAGCGGAACTCCTACAACCACCACCAGGTGCGGCGGCGCGGGGCGGGCGGGCGGCGCGGGGCCGGGGGCGCGGGCGGGCCCCGGGGAGCAGCGGCGAGAGCTGCTCGTCCGGGAGACCCGGGGCCGGGACGGCGGAAAGGGTGGCAGGACTCGGGACGCCGGTCCCCGGTCCCCGGTCCCCGGTCCCCGGAGGGGCGGGCTGGCGGCTCCGGAGGCGGGTCGGTGCTCGGGGCCGCGGCCGGCGCCCCTCGGACGCCCCGAGCGCCGGCGGGGCTGGCGGCGGCGGGCGGCGCGTGACCTCCCGCGTCCGTCACAGCGGCCACACCCGCGACTTCGGCCCCCCGCCCCCCGCGGCCGGGAGCCGCTGTCGGGGAGAGTCTCGCGGGGCGGGCGGGCGCGGGCGGCGGCTGCGGAGGAGCGGCCGTGGGGAGAGAGCGTGGGGAGGAGGGAGATGGTTCCCGGGGACGGCGCGAGTCGGCCGGGTCGGCCGGCGTGGGGACCCGCGGAACGGCGCTTCCTCCCCAGTGGGTTTCACTCCTGACCGGCCGGCGAGGGGCGTCGCGGGGGGGCGGCGGCGGGCCCTCCCTCCGGGCTGTCAGCAGCCGGAGAGAGTCGGAGCCCGGTCCCCGCGGGGCGCCCGGCGGGTCGCACCTCGCCGCGGCCGGAGCGGGGGTGAGTGCGGAGCGCAGCCGGGGGGGGGGGCGGGCGCCCGGGGCGAGTTCAGTTCCGTCTGACCCGGCGGGCGCCCGGGCGGCGGCCTCGCCCGGTGCCCGCCGGCTCCCTCACTCCCCCGCCGCCCGCGGACGTTGCCAGCTTTCTGGAGGGCGGGCCGCTGAGCTGGCCGGTGACAGTTAACAGTTTGTTTCGGTCAGAGGGACGGTAGCAGCTTTGGCTGAACCCCTGGCCCTCCCCGAGGAGGAGAACGCGGCCTCCGGGGGTCGAAAGTGGGGCATCTGAGGTGACACCGCACTTGCTCGCGGTTTGCACAGGCGGGACGGGGCAGGGTCTCCGATTTTCCGCTGGAAACTGGCCGCTGACGCGCTGGCTGGTTTTCGGTTCTGAGGACGCCACGTGGAGCGCGGGAGACGTGTGCGTGATCCCTCGCCAGCCGGGCCGCCGTGTGTCCGGAGACGGGTCGGCGGGGGAGCGAGAGGTCGCGCCGCCCCGAGTTTGGTCTCGGGGGCCGGGCGCTCGGGGGCCGGGGCCCCGGGGCCTCCGGCGGGCGGCGTCTCCGGGCTCCGCGGGGCTGCGCTTTTGACTTGCGTGGGGGCTGAACCCGCGATACAGAGTCGTGATTATTTCAGTACTCTAGATTTTTCAACAGGTATTATTTATCAGGGTGGTGGGTTTTTTGTTTTTTGTTTTTTGTTTTTTTGTCTTGTAAGAAGCAGGTTTCTTTTAAGGGTACTGTGTTTATTGACTTAAGTAACTGCATGGTCCATACTTGTTTGGGGTACACATTAGCACAGAATTATTCAAGTATAAGTTTATTGATAATAGAATTCCTAGCAACTGAAACATTTTAAAAACCTACGACTATGGGCGGCTTTTGGTGGGTTTTCCATTCTTCGATGACATAACTTTTTTTTTGACACAGGTTCTGGTTTGGAATATAATTTACTTTTGAAAATGAATGAAGTTAGTGGAGACTTACCAAGATCTTTACTAAAATAATCAAATCATATAGTTATTTATCTTTATATATCTCAGTGGATCCACCTATGGGTAACATTAGATAATTGCTTAACAGCTCATGGGTAATTAAGTGAAAGAAACAAAAACTCTGAGAAACTACACTAAAACTGGAATAAAATAGCTTAAGAGTTCAGTAAACGGTGCTAAAAAGGACATAATTTCCTATATTGTCCCTATTCCCGAAAGGACTTTTTAAATTTGTACAACAGAATAATACCAGATCTTATTATTCACTTTTTGCACTGATACAACTTGTTTTGGAAACCTAAAGTCTAAATATTTCACCAGTATGGTTGGTACGTTTTGATTTTTAAAAAAGACTATATTTTTAGTTGTACGCCTACCAGAACATGGTTGCTTTAAGATCATAATGTAGGGTATATCTTTAAGGGCCTTCAAAGTTAATTTCAGTTTACATATATTTTTTCCTTCATATTTATCATGTGTATGGTTCTCTCTGTAGGAAAAAGATGTAACTACATGCTTATATTTTAGTAATTGTCATGAAATGTCTTCTTGATTCATAATAATTTATAACAAGAGGATGAAAACTCGCCTCATATTAAATGAATGTTTTAATATAGCAAGACCTGCAGCCTATTAGTTTTTAAACTAGTTAAGGATATATTTTTGTATATTCTGTATCTCAGCATTTAAAGATTATATAAATTTTCAGCTCAGGTCTAAAATTTGAATTTCGATCATAAACTCTTTAAATGTCTATAATTTTAAATGTGTTTTCCCCAGCCTCTTCTGAAACAATCTCCTTGGAGCAACCATCAAAGCAGTGGCTGGGGCACCGGAAGTATGTCCTGGGGAGCGATGCATGGCCGAGATCACCGTAGAACTGGAAACATGGGAATCCCAGGAACTATGAATCAGATATCTCCACTGAAAAAACCGTTTTCTGGTAATGTCATAGCCCCACCGAAATTTACTCGCTCTACTCCATCACTGGCTCCAAAATCTTGGATTGAAGATAACGTGTTCAGAACAGACAACAATAGTAATACACTCTTACCCTTACAGGTAAGAATGATGTGTAAATGGCCTTATTTCTAATGTTAACCTTTCAAAATTGGAAATTGGGTGGTGGTGGTGGTAGTAATATAATAAAATGAACAGATTGAAAAAGAAAAAGTTTTAGTTTTTAAGCATATGTAATTTCATCAAAAGATAAAATGTCTGTACAAAGAATATTAACACTAAAAATTATTTAAGCACACTACAGAGGATAAGCTTCATAAAAATGTAGAAAAACCTGCTGTATGTATTAAATACATATTAAGCTTTTAATTGGCAACTCCTTCAAAATGCCTTAATTTATTCATCTTTAATGCGGCACCAAAATGCGTGCCTCTTACAATATGACTAAACTGTTCATGATCATGCATAGATTCGACTATGACCTGATCAGCTGTGTGTGTATTAGAATATACTTAGTACAGCTGTGATTATGGCAAAATAATATTAGGGCTTTTTATGTCAAATTAAAATTTGTCTTCACTGGTTCAATGACTATTTTTTCCCAGATGTGGCCTGATAGTTATGATGATTGACATTTTTTCAGGCCTTTTAGTATTTTGTTGATATGGCAGATTGATGAAAAATTCCCTTATGGCTATTTAAAATGAGACTTTCTTTTTCTCTCTAAAACCTTTAGAAGACAGAATAAAAATAGAAAGAACTTTGTTCTTTGTTTTCTTTCTTTCCTTTTTTTTTTTTTGTTTTGTTTGTTTGTTTGTGGATGGGTTTGGGGAAGAGAACTGCTTATTTCTGATGAAAACTTCTATGCTATTGAAGGTGAGATCTAGTTTGCAGTTGCCAGCTTGGGGCTCAGATTCACTCCAAGATAGTTGGTGCACTGCAGCCGGAACATCCAGAATAGACCAGGTAGGCTGCACAGTGTATATTTTTTAGGATTTTGGCTAGGAGTTTAGTATTTATATTATGAGGAGGGTTTCTTATCTATTTTTCAATGATACCTATTTCAGCATATATCAGAAAGCATGAAAGTAATTTATTTTTATGGGATCAATTGACATAAATTATGTAATATAAATAATTATTTATATTGCTTCATTTTTTATATTTAAAGGTAATTTATAATTACTTTATATTTCCAAAGCATAATAAATTTATTTTTGGGAAAAGGAATTATATACCCAAGAGCACCTGGCTTTAAACATCAGTGGAATAGAACAGATTTTTATCTCCTTTCAGACTTTCAGAATTATTTGCAGTTAGATACAAAATCATACGTTTACTTAACCTCCAAGTTTACATTTCAGCAATGTCATGGGATTTTTTAGTAAATTTTTTCATGAAATCTGCTACATTGGTCTCAAGATACATTTCTTAAAAAGCCCTATCTTACTTTAGCTGTTTCAACTGGATAAAAACATTTATGATACACTATTTTTTCTAAATTTTGTTATTGTCCTTATATACTGTCTTCTTCCAAATAATTGTTTTCCTAAGGAAAACCCCTGAGTTAGAAAGCTGGAGTCAGTCTTAATCAAATTCCTCTCAAGCACTTGGTGGCTACAAAATGCAAAAACCCAGTCCTTACATACGAGAGTTCTTTTCTGCAGAACCCAAGTTTGAAGGAGCACAGAGTCGGCATTATGGGCCCTGAAGGGGCTGTGTTATCTGTAGCTAAAGCTCTTCCCCAGTTAATTTACCATCATGAGTGCCGATGGTGGAAAACTGTATAAATAGATTCGTAATACCTTTGTAAACAGTATTCTAATCAACAGCGTTAGCAGTAACTTCAATAATCAACCATTAGCTTTTGTTTTAGGTAAGTCCTACCTGTTTACAAAAGTAGTCCTGTCAGGATCTCCACTTAGAAACAAGTAGTTATCTTATGTAATTTGTAATTTATTGTCTTGTTAATGGAAGTTAGCTACTCATCTATTTCTACTCTGTTTTTCACCCTGGTTCTATTAAGCCATATTTGTGTCATTTTTATTGTGGCGTTTTTATGTCATTCAAATTGACTATATAAATGCCTAGGAAATGGTATGTTGGAAGAGAAAAATTTTAATTATTTTGAAGGTGGTAAGGGATGTATTTTTAGAGACAAGACAAACACATAAGAGAGAGAGATATCTCCACAGAAGAAGAAATGCAGATTACCTGCCATATAGAGGGTCCATGGATTGAGGGGCCATATGTTGAGAAATGAGGTTGTTGAGATGGTGTCAGTTGGTGAAATGCCAGAGAGCAGAGGTGGTAAGGAAAGGGCAGTTAGCAGACTGGGCTCTGCGGAGGTGCCTCTGGGGCTGCCCCAGGGCGAGGGCCTCAAAGCCTCCCCCTGACACTTCCATCAAGGCTCCTCTCCTTTACCTGTTTTACAACCTAGGGTTTTCAGTAAATTCATTTTGTTGATTAAAGCTTTTTTTTCTTTTGTAAATTGCTGAGATACTGGCATTTCCTATGGATTCTTTTAATTCTTTTTAAAATTGTTATTCAAGTTCAGTTGTCTGCATCCCCCCCCACCCCCATCCCCCCCCACCCTCAGTCCTGTACCCCTTTAGCTTTGTCCATGTGTCCTTTCTACACGTTCCTGAGGACTCTTCCTGCCCTCCCCTTACCCCCCTCCCCCCGTTTCCCTGGATACTGTCAGTTCGTTCTTCATTACAATGTCTCTGCTTGTATTTTGCTTGCTTGTTTTTTTGTTGACGGTGGACTCTTGAGCAAGAGGTGTGATGTGATAAGTTGAAGACGGTGATGAAAAAAGTAAGATGGTGACAATGAACTAAACTAGAAGGAAAGGTGGTTTGAAACCTGAATCATCTTCCACTTCCTCTCACAATTTTTGACATTGTATCACAGTTTGTGGGCCTCCGTCTGTTTGGTTCATGGTTCCATTGTACGAGGGGGGGCCTTGAACTAGACCATGTAAGGGCCTTTTTGGCTCTGACACTTTCTCTGATCCCCTTTGGCCATCTTTTTCCTCCCTCCTTTCTGTTCCCTGACCCCTACTACCCACCCCTGCCCCGTATTTTTAGAATCCAAGGGTCTTGGTTTACTGGGGGGAAGAGATGGATATTGATCCCAAGCAGTGGGGGTGTATGACCTCTCACCTGGTCTCCTTTGAGTACCCCAATGGTACTTAGACAAAATTTGTTCTGTATTTCTCCATAAAAGGTTGAGGTATTTAAGGTCAAGGTTCTTAAAAATACAGCAGCAGCTACAAATTGCAACTGGTATCTTAACCCCTTGGGTAGCTCCTCACTATTTGACAAAGTTAAAATTATAGAAAATACCCAGGCATTTGAATATCTGGAGAGATTATTTTTATCTGATTGTTTTGTGCCATATACAATATTTTAATATTAATAAATTTTAGTTAACAAATTACTTTAAAACATTTAAGTTTTCATTTCCTTTATTCTCAAATTGATTAGGCCTAAAAATACTAAATTCTAGGACTGAAGTCTTAATTCTTATTGTTGTACTTCAGGCCTTACCTATAATTGAATTCAGTAAATGGGAAAGGAAGAATTTTATAGGTTGGTTTTATTTCAGATGTATGTAAAATTTTGGGGGCTGGCATGTTCTTATTTTAAATAGTCCATTTTTTATGGAAAAGGTTCAACCTTAAAACTTTTAAAAAAACAAATATAAATTTTATGCACATTTCTAACTTTAAAGTGAATATTAGATATCTTTCTTAATATCTTTAAGGCTAAGAATTACTTTAAAACTCTATTAGCTTGTTACCTTTGCAAGAAATCATATTCAAAAATGTGAATTCTAAATTACCTTAAAACTGAATTTCCCACCCTAACTGTTGTGGCTCCATGGGTTGGGGTATCATCTCAAAAGCCGAAATGTCACCAGTTTGACTTCCTGCCGGCACACACCTGAATTGGGAGCCAGGCCCCTGGTTGGGGGCATGCAGGGAGCAACCAGTTGATATTTCTCTCCTTCCCTCCCTTCCTTCCCCTCTGTCTAAAATACATAAATAAAATATTTTTGAAAATGGAATAAAGTTGAATTTCTTATTGTCTCATATCTTGTGTTCAGCTTTTTAATTGTACTTGATATATTCTTAAACCAATATTTTCTACTTATCTGTCCATTTCCTTTAACTCTTGTGGGTACTAGAATACCATAGGCCATTTGGGCCCTTTAAAATTAAAAAAAAAAATTGAGGATCACTGTTACAACACTTTGTTGAGGATCAGAATACTAAAGGAAGATTAAGAAATGAATGTTTATTATATACTGGCAGTGTGTTAATTGCCCTTGAGATATATGAGGGGAAATACTATTCTTTACCATTGAAAAGGTGGAAGTCCAGTGGGGTGAAGAGGGGGCACCTGCGGTGGAACGAGCCGAGAATTGAGAGCATGAGCCCAGGTGCTGGCTGTGTCGTAAGGCCGAGTACAGAGAGCACGCTGCTCCTTCGGTGCAGTGCGGCACAGTGTGTGCCCAGGCGTGGGTAACCAGTATTCAGATTTAGGGAATACTAACATAACTTTGCTTTTTAATTTTAAAACTGGGGAACTAAACACAAAAATACGATAAAAGCTGATTGTTCCACTTAGGCAAGGGAATACATGCTCAAGTACCTGGTATATCTTTCAATATGAGGATGTAGGATTTTTCTGTAATCTTTTTCTTTGGGAGAATACTTCATTGTCAAGAGGGAAAGGTTCTACTTGACCACTTCCCTCTTTCAAAACAGAACACGGTTTTGAATATATCAAAGTAAAAATATGACATCCCATGAAAAGTTCCCTTTTAATTAAATTGGAATTTCTCTTGTACTAATTGTAATATCATTGACTTCCTTAGTTATTTTTCAGTGTGTATAATCTTTTTTTAGGCCATCCTTTTTAAGATTAGGATTTCTTTCTGTTTTTGGTGTTTTTCAATTTTCTAGGATTTCTATCACTTCTGTAAGTCTTTGTGGCAAATGTCTCGGTTTACAAAAACACAATAAAATATTAGAATATAAGACATTATAGTTTTTCCACTAATGCATTCTAATTTTTGCCTGTTCATTGTTGTAGGATTCTGTAATTTCTGTTTCTCAAAGCCCATTTAGTTGATTCTTTGCCAGGTAGTTTTTATATTTAAATAGATTGGAGTAAACTTCATAGAGATTCTTATGTGAAATATCTTGGCCGTTTTCAAATAGTCACATAAATGTAAGTTAGATTGCTATGATTTTCCATTTATGCTAATCAGTATTGGTGTGTTCATGGTTACTTTAAAATGGTTTCAGGATTCCAGTTTAGTTTTTAAACCAATGTCAGTTTGTGTGACCACAAATTTGTCTAATAATTGTATTTCAGAAGGTTGCATGAGTGTTTTATAATCACATTCGTTTCTGTTTGAAATTTTTTTTAGAAGTCATTATCCTGATTCCCCACATTTTATTTAATGAAATTATATGTATTTTTGAACATGTAACTATAGGTCTCATTAAATTCAAACAGCAGTTTTGGGATGTCATGAGCTCTTTGCCTGCTCAAGGCTATTTTGTGTTTGGTGCTCTAAAAAGCACGTGGGATGCAGCTGATGAGTAACAAAGTAAAACTAAACAAATAATTTTTAAATAGCTTTGCTATTTGCTAAAGTAGGACTTTGTTTCATGATGAAAAGACTTGTCTGGGGAGGAAGGTAAGGGATTTCATAAGTAGGCCTCTCTTTCAGCTGAAGCTGAAGCAGTAATATTGTACACACAACATTTTTGTGATGTAACAGTTGTCAGGGCTGATTGTGTGGTGGTCAGAGATATAACCTGTTGAGTCAGACTGTAGATGGGTCCCAGCAATCTGTGTGTTTAATGAGCCTTCCAGATGATTCTGAAGCATGCTCACCTTTGAGAGCCTCTGTTTTTGCTCAGTGCTTCTCTGGGCCTCCCTCACCAATCAAGGTCACAGTTCTCGTGAACTTGTGTCACTAATGGGTATGTTGTACCTGAGGAGTCCCAGTTAGAATACGGAGTTAAACTGTGGCTAATCAGTGATGAAGTTGGAAAAAAAGCCTCTAGTGTCGTATTGTTTACATTATTCAGTGTTACTTTTCACAGTTAAATTCCTTGACAGCAGCTTGTTTAATCTACAATACTGATTCCGGTCCCCTAGCTTTAAAAAGCTCACAACCCCAATTTAAACATCAAAGTAGAGTAAATAAATCAACATATTCTCAGGAAAGCTTATGTTTTTCTTCAGCTTTCTAAAAGACTGGTTCTGAATCTTCTCTGGACTGTAGAGCCCTTTGGAAAACTGATGAAATCCATAAGCCTTTCTTCAGAAAAACAGTGATGTATACATGCACATGCAAAATGTTGTATGTGATCTCAGAGATTGCACAGTCCTTCTCGAAGCTCATGGACCCTGGTTAAGAAGTGCCAAATTCTAATTTCTATGGAGGCTTTTTTCCCCCACTTTTCTGATTCTTTTTTTTTTTTGCCATGTTAATCATTTTTTGAGATTTAAAAATGGCCTGCCTGGCCCACATATTCATGTACTTGCACAAGCGCACGCACACACGCGCACACACACACACACACACACACACACCAAATACAAATGGATGGGGGTTAGTGCCGACATACTCTGATAAAAATCTCCCTGGTGATTTGGAAGGCATGGGCCAGAGCTTGCTGTGGTAGTTCCCCATATGTATTTGTTCAAATGAATTGATTGCATGTTGAACAGAATACTGTATGAAATTCATGAACGTTAAAGAATTTACTAGGCAAGTTGAGAGATTTAACATTCAGCCAACAAGGCTTCTAAAGACACAAAAGATTTTGTTTTGAGACTTGATGAAGTAGGAAACTTCATAAAATGAGATTGCTCTCGCTCCCCCACCTGCATTTTTTGCAAAGGGGATGGATGGGAAGGTTAGAAGTGCAGAGACCAATGTGTGAGGACTTTAGAGAGCAAGATTCGACTATAAATATTCTAGGTGTTGGCCTTTGTTTCGATATTGGTATGTGATTAGCCTTTCTAATATTTGATTTTTTTACTATATAATATGTTTATGCATTCATTATTGTGAAATTCTGACTAAGTCAAATAACATACAGTGTTTGATAGATGTTTAAGGTATGGTGCAATTGAATTAAGTCCTTTCCCCAAAAATAGTCTTTTCAAGTGCCAGTCTTCCTAGATCTATGAGAAAAATTTAGAAGTTAAATAACAACTAAAAATGCTTTCTGCATGTATCACAGTTCAGAAATCTTTATAAGCTGAGAATAATAGCAGTAGAAATTGTTTTACTGTATTGCATTAGTACTGTCAATGAAATAAGATTGCTTTTGATATGTGATTTTGGAAATTTATTAACTCTGTTCTTCACTATGAAAGACTGTGGTTTACAAGATCCTTAGTTATTGGTATTGTCTTGGGATGCAAACTTACTAGTAATATTAATCAGATGTTATATTTTGTGTAAGAAGATTAATGTAGTGTATTTATCATTACTTTTTGAAAAAGACTTGCATAGATTATTTTGAGCCTTTTTCTTTTCTTCTCTTTTAGGATCGAAGTAGAATGTATGACAGTTTGAATATGCACTCTTTGGAAAATTCCCTTATTGACATTATGAGAGCAGAGCATGATCCTCTTAAGGGTAGGTGACTTTTAAAAATATCCTTATCATCCACCAATTTGTCTGCTTATCTTGCCATTTTTATATGAAAGAAACTCGGAGCTTGAGTAGCACCTATGCCCCCTGTAAAATTCTGTTATAACTGTTAATGAGGACCTTTGTCTTGGTGAAATGTCGTACTTTTTCCTTGTAGCCTATTTTGATTTATGCTGATTTATACAGAGAGAAATGTAAACCCATCGCTCTGGGCTTGTTTTTCAAGGAAGAGTCACTTTTCAGAGATACTCTGCAGTTTACATCGAAGAATGGATGTAAAAGTGTGTAGTATAGTCACTTTTCTGAAATTCTACCAAATACGTAATTTTTAAAATTTCTTAAGAGTACTTTCATTCACAGTTTGCAGTGATTCCAACCTAGAATTGTCCTACATTAACTTCCTTTCTTATTTTTCTTCTGCTTCATATCATAAGAGTTTTGAAAGGTAATATTTATAGTAGCTTCTCTGAGGTAGAAAACAGCTCTTCAGAAGGTTGGGGCAAATTAGGAAAAAGAATCAGCCCCACTGATCTTACAGTATCAGATTTATTATAAACTAACTGTATCTAAAGAAATTTTATTAGCCTTTTTTTATTTGTCTCTAATAATTAGTGAAGATTTCTTTTAAAATATATCTCACTGCCTTTTACATTAATGGTAAAAATCTAGCAAACTGTGAGATTTAGTGATGAGAAATATTAGTTATCTATTGCTGCATAATAAAGTGTCCCAAAACTTAGAAGCATAAAACAACAATAAGCATTTATTACCTCATGCAGTTTCTGTGAGTCACGAATTCAGCAGGAGCTTAACTGGTTGGTTTGGCTCATTGAATCAAAACCATGAGTTACTTTGTAAACTTTCTGCATTTGTAATTCTTTCAAGACAAGTAAGAATGCCCTTACAAACTTTAACCTAAAAACTCCAGAACTTCAATGTCGGCAGCGAGTGGGTGGCTCGGGCTGACTTGGCAGTGCTGATTAGGCAGGTCAGCATTTCTGTGTTGCGTCTGGATTTTGCTTGTAAAGGAGTTTCTGGTTTTTCTAATTTCTTTGTTTGTGAAGAGCTTGAGAGGCTTAAGGAATCATTAGTGATTATTGACAACATGTGGCAATGGTAATTCTCATAAACCAGTCAAGATAGTTATCATACTTTGTTTTGTATGGATATTTTTTGCTTCTAACCAGAATCTAGGCTATTTTTTTAAACGTTTGTATAGTTCTGGGGTCTTGTTCCTTTTCACTGTTATGTTGGCAGTTCCAGTAGCATTTGTCTTGGGTCCACTTTTTACAAATAGAATACAGTAGCTTCTGATTATGAAGAATTTCTATTTCCTTAACTATCCAGAAAGAAAACTCTGTGAAATTTTTAATTCAAAATAAAGCCGATGTTAACTTTTAGCAATGGATAATGAGAAGCTTTCCATTGTTGTTTCTCCCAATCTTCTTTAAAAAGACCTCTTGAAGATGTTCAGAGAAAACATTCTCTGTTGTGCTATTAATTATCTCAGTCTTTCTTTTTCTCTAGCCTGTGTTATAATAAAAGTGGGGGGGACTATTTTTCCAAACTAAGATGTTGAAAAAGAAAATGGAAGCAGCTCAAGGCTAAGAGGAATTTAATAGTAAAAAAAATCAAGCAAATTCAAAATTCTTTAATTAGAAAAATTATCTTTGGCCATGAGAAGGGAAAAAAACATGTTCACCACCACCCTTCGCAATCACAGTGAGAAATCTGTTTCTAACTGGAGCATTTTATGTTCCACACTTATTATGTCAGGGAATAAAAGGGAAAAAGCATTTGGGAACCTTCTGCACAGAAAATAAAGTAAGACCGGCACTCCTGCAAGTCGCTGTCAGTTACCTGTTTCGTGCGGTCTCGATACACAGGTGCTGCCCCTTGAAGTTTGTCCTTGCTTTTCTCACCAGCACAGACTCTGGTAGCTTCCGGTGTCACACTTTGTGTCCTCCCCGCACTGCCATCATTCCATATTTTGTTTGGTGGAGAGGCGCTGGACCTTAGTAAAATTTGCTAAAGCAAGGCTGTGACTAATGGAAGAAACCAGTTTCTTTGTTTTGTTTTCACTTGTTCCCATTGCTGGTCTTCAGGACAGCACTTTTCCTCCACCCCGTCTCTTCTGTCCCCTCTGTTAGCCGTATTCAGAAAATTCTGTCCTCTGTTTGATGCAAGGAAATTCTTTTCTTCAAAAAAATAGGGTGAATCTTATTTTATCCTTTTACAGTGTTTTCAAATAACCAGACGTTACTTTGTCTTTCTTATGGGATCTAGTAAAAAAAAGAGAGAGAGAAGGGAGTAGTAGTGTAAAATATTTTTAATGAGTTACTTGTTTCCCTTTATATTGATGGTGAAAGTTTCTTGAAAAAATGTCTTTGTGAACTTGAGTGATGAGAGCTATTAGTATTTATTACTGCATAACAAATTTCCCTAAACTTAGCAGCTTAAAACAAGAATACACATTTATCTCACACAACTTCTGTGGGTTAGAATTCAGGAGCAGTTAGCTGATTGGTTCTGGCTGAGGATCTCAAGATGTTGGCTGAGGCTGCAGTCTTCTGAAGGGTTTACTCAGGGTGGAGGATCCCTTTCCAAGGTGACTCACTCATGTGGCTGTTGGCAGGAGAGCTCAGTTAATCACCGTACGGCCGTCCCACTGGACCACTGGAGTGTCCTCCTAGTGTAGTTGCCTGATTGCCCCACGCAGAATGGGAAAGCTCCAGGGGAATGCCAGGTGTCTCTGTGGCCTAGCTTCAGAAGTCTGCACCGGCCCGCTCGCTGTCTACGTCAGCCCCGCTCACCTGGGAAAGGCTCTGCGGCTGGAGAGATGAGAATGCCAGGCAGCGGGGCTCAGTGGAGGCCATCGTGGAGGCTGGCTCCCTCAGAGATGGCAGGCAGAAAACTGTCAAGTTGTATTCACTCCTACTTTTCTGAAGGAGAAGAGGGAAACTGCTCAAGGTCAGAGTCAGTGTCAGTAGAAAGAATAGCAATCAAGTAGATCTCTGGAATCCAAAGAACGTCGCGGCAGGTTACTGGCCCGGCTGAAACCTGACTGTGCCAACAGAAGGCCCTCCCATCCCCACTTGAGCCTAACACACTTCACTACAGCCTGTTTCTGCCTCCCCCACTGCAGTGTGCTTTACAGGTCACAGGGGACTTTCGTCGTTTAGTGTTCAGGTTTTTATGGGTTAGCATATCAGGTGGGGAGGGCCTTGTGTTGCTGGGCCTCTGTAGGTGTGAAGTGATGATGGCCAAAGGTGGGACTCTGAGTGCACTTCATTCCACTGAGTGTGCCTGTCTGTGCCCGTCAGTGCCCAGGACTCTCTGTTCTCTGGGAACGTATAGCCTATTGGGAAAGGAGAGAGCTTATAGTTATATGCATAATATACTAATATAACATAACATAATGTAATATATAAACATACTAATATATAATATATCGATATAATATACATATAACTACAGAGTGTCATAAATACTATGGAGGGAGGATTTTAAGGTGCTTCGGAAGGTAGTAAGTGGGGAGAAGGGGGTACCTAATTTACCTGTGGAGTAAAGAAAGCTGAGACCTGAAACCTTAAGCAGCACAAGGATGAAAAAATACTAGGGAGAAAGTGATCATTGGACAGAGTTTCCCGCTTGAGGAACTGAAAGCAGGCTAGTTCTGGCGGAGCTCCCTCAGAGGAGCCTGGTGCTGATTGGGTGCACACGGCTCAGCTTCCCTGTGGAGTGGGTGCTGCCCTTGGCTCCGGACCGTGAGTCCTAACACACGACTTTATGCTTTCCTTAGTGTGAGTGGCACTGGCCGATCTGTTCTGTTTATTCTGCAGGGGTTTCTTACCATTAAATCCCATTTTTCTAATGACTGTTTTGATTCTTGGCAAATGCTTTCCCTTTCAAAGAAACAAATGGTTAAAATAAATCATGCTTTGCCAAGTGCAGTTTTGTGATTCTGCCATATTGTTTTGCATACCTATATGCAATAATCTGAGATCGTTTTGTGTATGTGTGGGTCAATTCATTCTACTTTAAACAAAAGAACAAGACAGTGATTATTGTTAAGCTCTTTTCTCTCCCTGCCTCAGCAATTTGCAAAAAGGTCTTACTGTGTAAGCATTTTTACCAAAAATTGCTTACCCCTGGCCCAGAGTATAAGGGCAAACAAAAAACTTTAATTTCCGCTCATAAATGTTGATGCGAACATTGTAGGAAGAAATGCAGTTGTTGGGAGGATCTGTCTCAGCCGGTCACAGTGCCGTTACCAGTGTTTGCCGAACCATTAAAGGGAGTTCAGGAAGAGGCTTTTAGAGCATGATTTTATGCCAGCAAATGTTGAGAAGTCGATGCCTTTAAAATTTTTTTAATTGATTATGTATTTTTGTATATCTAGGTTCATTTTTGTTATTTCACTGCTAAAATGAAAATAAACTCCTCTATTTTCTAAGGCTTCTGAAGTCAGAAGATCTGTTTTGTTTTGCTTTTTAACAAAAATAACTTCTGAGAAAATAAGTAATTACTTCTGTAAGGTGCTAAGTTGTGGTAGTGCCTCTTCCCTTCATCTTTTCTTTCTTCTCTTATTCTCTTCACCTGAACATAACATAAAATTGAAGTGCAAAGTCATAAAATAACCTGTACGAATTTATGAAAGTCTCTGATGTGAGAACTTACGTTTGAGGTTTACAAATTCCTTAGGAGGACAGAGGTTCTCAAATTTTGAGAGCATGTTTATCATGCAGGTTTCTGGGCCCCCTTCCTAGAGATTGTGCATTGTATGTTGTTGGAGAAACTCTAGTATAGGAGAACAAAATCAAAGAGATCCATGAAAAAAAAAAGTAACAATTATGGGGCATTTGTTCCAACACAGTGCAGTGCAGAATAAAACTCAAACACGTAATGAACACACCAGAGCAGCTGTAGGACTCCTCTTACTCTGCCCTCCCTTCTTTCTCGGGCTGCATTGCTCAGAACTGATTGTACTTTTTAGTCTCTTATTGTTTCCCAGAGTCAGAGCTTTCACAAGTACCCCCAAGAAGTATGGATGAACACCATGTGTATTAGAATATCTACAAAAATAAAACTAAGGAGGAATTGCTGTGTGTGTATAGAATGATTTCTTTTATTTTTAAAAGGAGTAGAATTTATACATTCTTTTCCCTTTAGTTCATTGGTCTTTTTTCATGTAGACCACTGGCCTTTGATAAGAAGAAAAAAATCATTATTAACTTTGGAATAAATTATATGGATGTAGAAACTATATACATTTTATTAACTGTATTCTAACTTTAATAAATGATCACTGTTGTGATACACCTGTTACCTTAATATTTTACTGTCTGACTTGTCAGACTTTAGTTTATCTTAAGAAAAGTACAATTTATAAGAGTTTAATTTCTGTCACCTGTGAGACTATCTGGAGAGTAAAAAGGATATTATGAAAATGTGGTTGGAAAAGTTCTTGTTTTAGAAAACATTTAAAATATGGTGTCATGGATAGTAACTTTTAAGTTTTACTGACTTTCATTTATTTTTAAGTAATTGTCTTAATATTAAATTTGAGACCATAGTTATTTCTTCCAAGCTTTGTTGAATATTTAACTAAATAATTCGAGTTACAACAGACTGCAGTTTAAAAAAAAACTGAAGCAGGCAGAAATCACAATAGATTTTCTTCAACTCTTATTTATTTAGTTAGAACTTAAATGTGTTTATTAAAACCCTATTATTTGCCTCCAAGTATTTTTCTTAGGACTTTGAATATGGGCTTACAACTTACTCATTTTTTTTTTACAGATGTTCCCATTTACCCCCTCCTTTGCCCACCTCCACCCAGCCTCCACCCCCTGGCTTATAACTTATCTTTAAGTTGAAAATAAACAATAAAAGTGATATTTTTATATGGAGCTAGAAGTAATAAGGACAGGTACATGGATAATTAGGCCTATGAGTTTTAGCTATTTATAGTATTTGAAGAGTATCCGAGAATCTCTAACGAAGATTTTGTTCCCCCAGAATATAGGACTTTATATTTTTAATTTTTAAAAATGTTTGTTTTTTAAATATTTTATTTATTTATTTTTAGAGAGCGAGCAAGGGAAAGAGAAAAAGAGGGAGAGAAACATTAGTGTGAGGTTGCCTCTCACACGCCCCCTACTGGGGACCTGGCCTGCAACCCCGGGCATGTGCCCTGATTGGGAATTTGGGTTGCAGGTGGATACTCAATCCACCAAGCCACACCAGCCAGGGCAAAAAAAAAATGTTTGTTTTCTTATTACAAAAAGTAGTACATGTTCATTAAATGAAATTTGAAAAAAGTAGAAGAAAAGTTTTAAAATTATTAGTAATTCCACCGTTCTACAAGGTAAAATAACTATAGTTGATATTTTAGCGTATGATTTTTCTGATGTTTTCTTTTTCAGAAAACATTAATATAAGATTAAGTTCTTGGCAATATTCAAATCTTTGCCTTCCCTCCAACTTGATTAACTTAAAAATGAGTTTTAAAAAATATATGCACAGAGGTTAAGAAGTCAAATAGTGCTATACGGCTTATATACCAAAAGAAGTCTTCTCCCTCATTCTCTACTGATTCCCATTCATTAGAGGTAGCCACTTCCAACATATTTTTATAACTGATTCTTTGTGTCATTATTTGTAAGTAATATGCCTAAAGTTTATATTTCCTTTTAAGTATTATTTGTTAACTGTCTATTAACTATCCCCTAACACTTTCCCTAATTTGTCCTCTCACAATGATTAGGACCATTGTTTTGTTTAAATTAGGCACTATGTTACTGTGATAATGCAAATACCTCAGTAATATTCATAGATAAGCCATGTATCCTTTATACTGGAAGACACAGGTTTTTATTCAGTGTGCAGCAAAAATGTTTAACACATGAAACACCTGACTCTTTGGTCAGGGGCCATGACCTCTTTTCCCTTAGACTGTCAAATGAAGAAATGACAACAGCCAATACAACAGTAGCCATCCTTTGTGAATGAATCAAAATTATACCTATTTTTTTGGATCAGCAAAAAATATATTTTTTTAATGTGCTACAGAACTTTTGTAATTTATGTGCGCCATGAAATGAGAAATGTTGAAAATCACTGCTATAACATATTTTTTTCATATAACTGTTTTTCCTAGAATTAATTATGGTCTCTTATTAAGTATTTGTCACTAATTCATCCCAAAATTTATTAATAGAATTCTAAAGATTCTCTCTAAACATGTAAAACCATCAAGTAATTAATCTAGATTGATTTTTTTTTGCTGCCATCTGAGGCATACTTTTTGTAACCCTACATAACTGTCATTTCGGGACTTCCCTACTCCTGGGAATTCCTTTTTCTCATAGAATCCATTTCCTGAATCCCTATTCTTTCTTAATGATTTAGGTCTTTGTTTTATTGGGCCTGTTTTACTGTACCTTCCTTCAGATGGGACATAAATTTTGACCCTACATCAATGAAAACATCTTTATTCTCCCTAAGATGATAGATTGGTGTGGAATGATACATCAGTAATTTATAATATTGAAAGCATTATTAATGCTTATAATGAAGTAGCATTGCTTCATTATACCCAGGGTTACTATAATACCATGTGAAACCTCTTCACTTGCATTATTGGTTGCTTGTTTTGTGTTTTTGAAATTTTTGCTTTTCTTTCTAGAAGCTTTTAGGATATTTTCGTGTCTATGGTTCTGAAATTTTATATAAATGAAATATATATGGGTCTTTCACTGTGTGTGGTGGTAGCAGTGGTGGGGGGGAGCGGGGGACTCTGCCTGCTAGTCTTCCTTGCTTCCATTTCTATGTTTTGTTTCCTCTGCTGCACATTCCGTGGTCCCTTTTAATTCAGACATTAATTTCTTTTAGTTCTTGGACATTTTGGTATTTCTGTGATAACAACTTTCCTTCTGTTTTTCGTATTTACCTCTTTCTGGAATTCCTGTTCTTCAAATGTTAAGCTTCCTTTTCTCAACATCAGCTTTCTATTTTCTATTGCTTTATCTTTTATTGTTTGCTTTTAGAGCAAATTCCTCATGTCTTATTTTTCAGCCCTTCTAGCCATATTTCAGAACTTTCCTATTATTAGGAAAAATTCTCAGAACTTTTCCTATTATTATTCTTTGATCTTATTTCACTGGAGTGTCTATCTTTAAACACTATAGTATTGAAG
Organism: Tonatia bakeri; assembly: GCA_004024845.1. Lineage (NCBI taxonomy): Eukaryota > Metazoa > Chordata > Mammalia > Chiroptera > Phyllostomidae > Tonatia > Tonatia bakeri. Next base: position 167,282 of record PVIA01001724.1, on the reverse strand, counting down.
ATTATTTTTCCAATTCCTTGTTTGTCTATGCTTCTTCTAAGTTTCTCTTTTCTATTTGTTTTGTTTTTTGCTCATGCTGGAGGCTTTTGTCAAATATCTTATGGTCTTTTGTTATCCACTATTTAAAGAAAAGACAAAAATGGTGATTGGAAGCTCACTGTATGCAGTTGGGGCTTACTAGTAACATTGCTGTAAGCCAGTCACATGGAACTCTCACATTTCTGTATTTCTTGTTCTTTTCTTTTGGTCTGGGAACTGGACCTGGATGTGTGTTTTCCATTCCGTCTGTGAGCTGTAGGCCTGGCTGTTAGCATTCTTAGAAGGGCCAGGAAGAGGCTGTGTCTCTGATTCAAGTACAAACTAACAGGCGGTCACGAGCCTTCCTGTTTTCAGTTCCACCCCACATCTGCACTCTGATAACCAGAGCCTCTTATTTCTGAACCTCTCCAGGTATCTGCTGCAGTAAATGACTTGTTTCTTAGTAGCTTTCCCCTTGCACACTCGAGTTTTAGGCTTCAGTGTTTTCAGTGATTTCTGATCTACAAAGTCAGTTACCACTCAAATGTACGGGTTCACAGCCTCCAAAAAAATGTGTTGGCATGTCTCTTCTGTGATTCTGTTAAGTTCTTTCTGTCCTGATGGGGTTATGCCCCCTTAAAACTCCTGCTTTGTCATTTTAGGAGTTTCAGAATGCAGCAGTGGTGAACACATGTATTAACCCTCCACTTTCAATTAGATGTTTCTCTAGTATAATGCACAGTCTACTTATCTCCTTAGTGAGGCCTCCCTATAAAACTCTTGGTCAGTAGTAGATTACTTTGTTTGAAGAATCATAGAGTCATTTTTAATCAGAGCATCTTTCTTATATTTTTTGGACTCAGTAGTTTGGATTTGTGTTCGGTGTTATCTACATCTTTCACAGTATATTATGTCATGGGACCAATGACAGCTTCTGCTTTGGCTTTTTCTTGATCAACATCTGTCAAAGTGTCAAGCAAATAGGAGAGGCTTACTAGATTATTGGTTGAATGATTAAACATTTTCCACAATTATTCATATTTTTCAATAATACTTATTTAGAACTTTTAAAAATTATTTACATGCATATGAAATAGTTTGTATAACCATTCTCCTACATTTGGACATTTAGACATTTTAAATTTTTAAATAAAATTTAGTGAGGTTTTTTGCATTTGTCTTCATAAAGTAGACTTAATACAGGTGTTTTTGAAGCTCTAGGCATATATTGTCAACTGATTTTTGTTTTATGCCAGTTTATATTGCCACTGGCAAATTGGATTAACTATTTGTTGTTAATATGATTTTCATTTAAAACCCTTTTATAGTGTAAAATTTTGTAACCATTATTTCAACTTCATTTTAAAATTAATTGCATATATCTTAATTAGTACCATCCATTTTTGTTGTAATACATTATCTTACTAGATGATTAATTAATGTCTTCAGTTTGGTCTTTTGTTATTGACTTTTGTTACTATATTTTACATGAAGCACACTTTTTGATATTCTGTGTTCCTTGATGTTTCTTAATATTTTTCTACAATAGATTAAAGTTTTAAAAGTTGTAAATAATTATTCAGCGAAAAAATTATGATGGGATCCTGATTTAAGAGTGAGTTTAACAAGATTAATTTTCCTGGAAACTAAAGTAGATTGATGGCTTTTATTAGATATAGGTAAGGTATGATTCTGTTATTCTTTTGAGATATCTGGTACTTTGGATCTAAGGGTCTTTTCTACATGTGTATGATCTTATTCTTAGGCTTTTATGAGGCATGCATTGAGATTTGGGAGTGAGGTCAGGAATGGCTGTCCTGCCCCTTGGATCTGAGCAGAGATTGGAGTGTCCAAGGTTGGTAATGACCACATTCTGAGTGGATTTTACCAGACTTTCTGTGGACCAGTGTTTTTTTCTCATTGAGTTTGGAAATAAAGGTGAAGTGTAGACTGAAAAAATACTAGAAAATTCTACCAATCCAGTGGAAGCAATGCATTATTTAAAGCACACAAGAAGGAAATAGTAGATCTTTTTATTTAAGACTGTGTGTATATGTGTGTTATATATATGTAAAACATACATAATGTATATAACATACATACCATCTATTGAGCACTGATGAGTGTGTGTGTGTGTGTACACACACACACCACACACACACACACACATGCCAGGCACTGTTCTGAGGACTCTACATGTATATATTAATTTATTTAACTCTCACAACTAAGAGGTAGTTATTTACTCTTAATTTGCAGTTAGGTGTCTGTGCAGCTTATTAATAATAATTGCTCAGTTTCAGTGCTCATAAGTGGTGAAATTTGGTAGCTATTGAGTTTGAAGTTTTAACCACTATAAGCTAGGTAGTATGCTACCTAGGTTATTAATTGGTCTAATGACCCAATCTCTTTATGATTCTAAATGGCACTCTGACACAGCAGCATGGTGGTTACCACAGGGAAGGGAGGTGGGGAGTATTAAAGGGTGAAGGGAGTCAGTATATGGTGGCAGAGGATGACCTGACTGTGGGTGGTGGGTACACAATGCAATGTACCAGTGATGGATCATAGAATTGTGCGCTTGAAATTTATGTAATCTTACCCAACACATGTATTTTTAAAAGGAGTTAGAAGAACGTGTGGCATCGTTCTCTAGCATTTTCTCATCACTAATAAGGAATGAGTTGGCATCATTAACTATGATTATCATGGCTTTAGAGATAATTTTTTGTTTGTATTCATTAAAGAAAAGGAGATAGTTATAGAGGAGAAAATTTATCTTGACAAAGAATAAAGAGCAAGATCTGTTTTTAATGGGTACCTACCTGTCTTTTGAATTTTCCACACGTGATATGCCTTTTAAGTCCCTTCAGGGCCAAGAAGTCAAAAGACTATTAGCAATGAAAGTATCTTGTTATCTGTGTCTTGGGATAAATAAAGTGAACGGTGAATCTGTTAGAGGATAATTATGTGGCATATGAAAGTTGAGTGTTTTTTTCTGATTTTTTTTTTTCTGGATGTGCGGAAGGGGCAAGGCTTTGTTCAGTTTACTTTTTCTTGGAAGTCTTACCTGAATCCCTGGGGTTGGTTAAATACTCCTGTGTGTGTGTGTGTGTGTGTGTGTGTGTGTGTGTGTGTGTATGCATATATATATATATATATATATGCATATATATGTGTGTGTGTATATATCATACTGTACATAATTCTTTTCACACTTGGCAGATTTTATTGAAATTGTATATTTGTGTCTGTCTTCACTACCATATCATAAGCCGAGACTGTATCTTACTCGTATTTGTATTCTCAGCCTCCTACACACTCAGTATGCAAGTCTTAATGAATTTGTTACACTGAACAGCAACACAGGTTGCCCCTTTCACAGTTTCGATTTTCATTCTCAAGTCAGAAATAACAGTAATTTTTTTCATGGCCTTAAGTTCTTCACATTTGCTCATCTGCTACAAGATGTTTAGCAATAGTAACATTTCCAAAATAAGCTGTGATACTTCAGACAAAGTATTGCTCCGTGCTGTTAAAGCCCTGTTTAGGAAAGCTCTGCTTCCTAACTCTGTGTCTTGTACTTTCTGTACATACGAAGGTAGCATAACCATAGACGTGTTTCTGTGTTGTTAAAGAAAACTTTATTTAAGAGATCATTTAGCTAACTAATGCGGTGCTGCATGAAATCGAGGAGTAATAGGAAGTGGTGAGTTGTCCTTCGAAGGAGGGTAACATTTGTTTTGTTTACGTTGGGTCTGAAAACACAGTGTGCTGTATGGTAACATCAGCGCTCCGGTGAAGTACGTGTGTATGTAGAGGTATGGTTTTTATATCTGTAGATTTGTTTACTATATATGTGTTTTAATGTCAAAATTGGATTGTCTTTGCCTCTCTCACATTGGTAGATAATCAAATTTTTTAACCTCATAATTAAATCAAAAGCCAAAGATGATCTGTCTTATGTGAGTATTTGGATAGAAAAAAGGACCATAGAAATGCAGAGTATTTGCAGAGGTGGTAAAGGCAATGCAGTTAGTCTGTGCTCCTTACTAAACATGTCAAATCCATTCAGATCTTTATTGGTCACCCTTCTGGCAATAATACAGCATTCGCTGCTATAATGTCTTTTTAAAGGGACTGTGCTGAAAGTTGCTAAAATGCCATCTCACAGACATTTAATTTTTAGCAGATTTCTAAATGGATTTTAATGTACCTTTCAAAGAGTCTATCAGAGATTTAGGCATCAGAGAAAAGCCCTGTGTTTCAGTGGACTAAAAACAGTGCTTGTTCTCACTCTTGGCATTCTGTCAGACAAGTGTTCGGGTATAAAAATGCTGGGGGAACCCAGTGTGTTCATGAACACCCCCTTGCATTTCCACAGCAGTACACAGCAGTGCATAATACTGCTGCCCCTTCTGCATTTGGTCAGTGCAGAACTCCTAACTGCAGCTGACTCAGAGGACATACTGTGCTACTATACTCTTAAGCTTTAATTTTTTCTTTTTTTTTATTTAAATGAATGTTCAAGTACAGTTTTCTCCCCTTTACTCCCAATCAAGCCCTCCCACCCCCAAGCTTTAATATTTTCCTTTTTTATATCTTTATTTTTATATCATTTGTAAACTTTGAGCAAGTTAGATTTCCAATAACACTTGTAATAATATATTTAAGATGTTTTCATTAAGCTTCTTTACAACTATATAAAATGATATTTAATTAAATGGCAAGTTGTCATGAATTTGTACTGCTTCTTTGTTATTTTAATGTTTGGTAGTTTTTTATTTAGGAATAGAAATTACTTTTCTTCAAATTTTATTTTTGGAGAAAGAAAATTACAAACATTGTAATATTAAGAAATTCACACATTCTCTATTAAGTTTGAAAGACTAGGAAACCCGCATTGTTTTTACATTTCAAAAACAAATATTTTTTGTTCTGTAGGGATTGTTCCCAAATCTCACTGTGCCCTTATGGTCTAGGAACCCAGGTTAACTGGTTTTGTTTTCAATTTTCAAAGAAAATTTTAGTTTATATATTTTAAGTTAAACATTACATTTTTAGTTCTTAGGAAATATGCTATGCTCAATAATTTCCTTCTTAAGCCCCTTTTCTCTTTTCAATTTGAAAATAGACCAGTAATCTTCAAACTTTGTTTCCTGTATTTTTAAAGGTCGATTGAGCTATCCACATCCAGGAACTGACAATCTGTTGATGTTAAATGGTAAGTTGTATAAAAACATTCTTATTTTTCCAATTGATTTACATAAAAATAATTGAACACCTTTCTCTAAACCTTCCCTTATACACACATTAGTCATTTTATGACCACAAAAACAAAGCTGCAACCCTTCCTGAACAGAGAGCACAGCTGGGAGTTCGAGTGCGTTCGGGCTGGCCGAGCAGTCACGGAAGTGTGTTTGCGATGGTGTGATTTAATTCAGTGACCACCGACTCTGCAGACAGTCCTGAGTTTGCATATCGGCTTTCCAGTTTATGGCTAAACTGTGTTTAGGTTAGTGGTGACCTTGATCAGGTTAACTTCTGTGAGCTTTATTTTTCCATCTATGAAATAAGAATAAAATCTCAAGGTTTATTAGGAGAATTAAATGAGATATTTGCAAAGTGCATGGAATTTGTTATTAGTATAACACTTGTGTTAAGGAGGAAACCGATGATTCTGTAAATATAGTGGTTACACTAACTTAATTTACTCTTAACTAGACAATTTATAATGTAAAGTTCACCAAAGTTAGAAAAAGAATGAATAAACGTCCATTAAAGTTTGTTTTCTTTCCGTTGGACAAACATTGTATTCAGAGTTACAGTACTTAACACATCCATGACTGTGGGGGTAGACATGGAGAGTCAAAATGTCCTTCACAAAGGTATTTTTAGATCAGAGGGTGGGTGATGAGCAGGAAGTAGGAAGAAGTAATAACAGATACTGTTTACTTCAAAATACATAATTATATTATTAGAATAGCTTGACTCTTCTATTTCAACTTAAGTTTGTTGGAAAAAGAAGGCAATGAAGTTGGGGGCAAACACTGAAAAAAAAAGGCCGGTGTAAAGCTAGACTGTGTGAACTAAGTAAAGACTATAAAGTAACAGAAAGATGGGGATAAACTCCTGCCTACCTGGGAGATTGTCAAGGCGGGTAGGATTTTGGACTGAGAAAATAATTGAAGCATTAGGTAAGGTGACTTATTCAGTATGTGACCACTATGTATTGATTTGCCCACCATGTGCTTGCCTAGGATAAGCACCAGGTTATCTGTTAGGGAAGATCTTTTAGTATAGTTACAGGTAGAATTGCCAAGGTCCTAGCACTGGGGCTAGATTGCGCTCTCTAGGCTGAAGCCATGTCCATGCCAGACCTCACAACAGTCTGGTAGGCCAGGTGTGTGAATCCAGTGAACACGGTGTTTACATAGACTTTGGCCAGAAAGCTACTAAAAATTACATTCCAGAACACTATTCAACTGTTTCCCTACCACAAAATTAAAAACAGCGTATTATTTGAGTAGCTGGTCTCTAACCTCTGAATCTGTGACTAAAAGTTTAAATTTGAAAGTTTAAAGTGAGTTTGCAAAAGTGAAAATTGATTGTAATTTTTCTTATTCTCATGACTTGAATTATAAAATAATGATAGGCTTAGGTTATAATAAATTATCTATTGACCCTTACTTTAAATACTTTTCTTTTGATAAAGATCATTCACTTATATTTTAACTTCTAAAAAACAGCAATTCAGTTGAAAATTTTGAATTTACAAATGTTTCACATATTGTGTTAAAATTTTTCTGAAGGAAAAATCCATCTGAGATAATCTCTTAGATCATTCACAGATATTCTTAGATTGTTAAATGTATAATAAACTAGGATAATTTAGAAGTATATTGTAATCACATTAGAATATGTCAGTTATGTGTGAGCAAAGAACTTAGTTGCCAAACTAGTACTTTTTTACAACTTACACTTTTGGTTACGCTAAACATAACTAAACTAATTGATTTCATCAGTTGCTTAAATCCCTTATAAGTAATCTAGATATTAGATTGAAAATGTTTCATAGTCTGACACTTTAGGGCCACAGTACATACTCAGTACAGGAAGCCATCCTGGAGGTTCTGAACTTTTTCTGGTAAGGGACTGGGGAGATAAAAACTCACAAAACCAGAACATTAAAATGTGTTTAGGTTAGTAGAGGCAATTGGATCCAAAGAGAAAACATTTCTTTTGCTCATTTGAGGTTATTGGCTAAGACAGGAAGCAAGAATCAGAAAATTGTGTATATTTATAGGATAAAGAAGTATAAGAATATTAAAGATTTAAATATTTTTTAAATCTTTAAAAAATTAAAGACATTTAAACTTTAAAAACATTAAAGTTTATGGAAAAGAGAAGTTGGCAAAGGGCACTAAAAAGTAAGGGGAAAATTTTTTTGAACTGCTTTTTAACTGCCTCTAATTCAACTATGTTCTTAATATATTGTCTCCCTGAGAAATATGGAAATGAAGTGATGTTATTAACAAGCCTCTCTACTTATAACAAGTTATTGTTAAATATTATTGACTGATTAAAGAAATTGTATCATTTTCATATATAAACTTGCATCTTAAATTATTACACTTTTAGTTATCACAGATTTAACTCCCTATTAGGCAATTGATTAAATAAAGTATTATTTAACCAATAAGCATAGCTAATATTGCTGACTTTGGAAATCAGTATTTGATGATACACTAGTATTGGTTTGTGGTGATTTAACAATAGTTCAGAGTGGTTGGTATCACAAACTCTAAAGTCAGATTCTCTGAGTTTAAGCTCAGGTTTGTTCTTTCTGGCTGTGTGGCCTCGGGCAGCTTACCTGACCTCACTTTGACTCAGCTGTTTCCCTAAGAGAGCGCTGCCCTGGGGAGATTGTTGTAAGAAGCGAATGCATTCATTCATGGCTGGTCTGTATCTGGAACGGTTCCTGGAAGTGAAAGTGAGCTGTGGCAGAGGGTGACAATGAACAGTGACAAAAATCACTTTGAAAGAGTAAAAATCATGTCTTGTGAATAGAGAAAGGAGTTGGGTCTGTTTACTTTGGATTATATAAAATTAGAGAAAACATAACTGATATTTTCACCTTTGTGAAGGGTGTTACATACAGTGAACAAAGAAGGTTTGTTTTATATTATTGCAGAAAGTCAAACCAGAACCATGTGGAAGAAGCTATGTAGGGCCAAATTTGGTGTCAATAAAAGCAAAATGACAATCTCAGGCAGTTTCCTAAGTATGGTATGCTTATCCCTGTGTTGTTACCCAAAATGACTTGATGGTACACAAATACACATTAAAATAAATGCATGGCTATTACAATTTGAGGTCATTCTATAGAAAATACAGTACTGGCAGAAATCTGTGATGTTACAGTGGTACTAAACTTGTGTTCATTTAATTAAAAATATGTAAATAGTATAATTGTTATGCAAATAGGCAAATATTGTAAAGGTTTTATGATCCTATCTTTTTAGTTAATTAGTGTTATGGTTAAACTTTTAAATATTCCTTTAAGTAAGGGATAAACAGAGTATGGGCTAAAGGTCAGGGTCAAATTAGGTAAAACTATGAAGTGCTTCTAGCAAATTTTTAACTTTGAGCCTCTGTTAATGCAGATATAGAAAAAGAGGTATAATCCCATACCCATGTCTCATGAAGTTGTTATATAGATTTTTTTTAATGTTACAAGAAATGACAAAAAAATATAACTGCAAGCAGCTCCTACTTCTGAATAGACCGTGTCCCTGAAATCAAGTGGAAATCAATGGAGACTGCCATTATTAAGTAATTCAAATATAGATGAGTCCAACTTTAACATCCTGAGGCATTTTAGGCAAGTCACATTATATAAGAATGGGTAAATTGTCTAAAAGTCAAAGGTTAATTACTGTCTGAAGATAGAATGACAGTTTGAATGTTTATATTTCTGTAAGTGTATAAATCTTACACTTTTTATTTTCAGTAGTAAAAATATTACAAAACAAAACAGAAATACTCTCTGTTTTCCATAGTAGTATGGAAGAATACAAAAGACTGTATCATTCAAGTATATGTTTCTGTTTGGATTATATTTCCCCCTTTACCCCCTCTCAAGGAAAATAGTATTTTTATTAGTACATGTGGTTTTCAAAAGAAGAATAGATAGAGCACAGAAGTGTGGGAGGATGATCTTAGCAACCTGGTTTGAAATTTAAATTTGCAGTTATTAACCACGTACAGCCATGCTTATAATCAAGAGCTTGGTTTGCTTTTGGAAGGAAAGAAGTTATATGTATCTTTTAGTTAAGAAAATTTACTCAGAAATGAAATTCTATTTCTGAAAGCAGAAACTCTAAATATATTATATTAGGACACGAACACAGAAGACTTGACTATGCAGTCAGTTCTTTTTTTATGCTGATGGAAGTGAGTGGAGTAGACAGATTTATTTTGGATCTTGAAAAGGATTATGAAGGGAGTTGGGGGCGGGAGGGATGGCATATTTCTCTGCTGGGTTTTGGCTCAAGTTTTTAGAGTAAGAAATAAGAATTTCTTTTAGTTTCATACCAGGATAACTAACCTTTAAGTATTTCCAGCTGATTTGGTATGTTTATCTGTCACTTCCTCCAGCTGTGGTAATTCAGGTACCACAGCTGAGTTAAGAGCCAATACATACAGGCAAAAAGACCCTAAAAAGAACATTAGAATTTTTTTTGTAGCTCTGTGTTAGAACCTAATAATATTATGGGTAACCCAGGACCAAATTGTAAAGCCACTTGTGTAGAAAAGTACTTCAGCCATTTCTCACAGCCTTCTTATTATTATCATTAAAGAAAAGATATATACATAAATATCTATAATACACACTTAACATACATGTGCGTACACATACAAATATATATATATTTACACATGAATGTTGAAGAGCCAATTCCTCACTTTTGTATGAGGTATTTTTATAATGTTTTATAAAATGTGTGTACCTGAAATTTTCTATTTTAAATATAATTTTTAACACAAAAATTATTTACTTTTTTTCCTCAATCATATTCTGAGTGAATTTGGAGGGGCATATTGTTTAAAGAAGATTTTTTTAAAAACATAATGAATAGTGATTTAATGATTACTGATAAACTTATAGCAGAACATATCCCAGAAGCTCACGTAGAAACATTTGTAGGAAAGTGAGTACACCCATTTTTGTTTAGCGTGATGGCAACAGATTGGTTATTTCCATGACAGGGAGTAGGAAATGTTTCACATGGTTTAGCTCCATCTGCAGTCAGTTCTATTTTTGGTAATGTAGAGACTTGGAATCTGAGAGTCATCCAAAAAATAAGCAGAATAGCTCTTCACAGGATTCTGAAATTCCTCAGGTATGAGATAGATGGAGAAATTTTCTAAATAATTGTGTTCAAGCCTAGGAATGAGATGCAAATCTAAGATGCTGTGAACATAAGTATTTATTTTCACTATTTTAGTGTTGAGTAGTCTTAGCTAAGAACATGACCACTAAGAACATAAACTGGTTATGGTGTCATTAATTTTCTCAGGTTAAGAATTACATGCCACGTTATGACTTCATAATTCGTAATTTGACTTTAAATTTGATGAGAATAGTTTATTTGCTTTATAAATGTTTGACCCTCTATAGTCATGAATGAGATGCCCCAAAGCAACTTTACACTGGATTAATATGATTAGACCATGCCTAGGCATAAGCAGGAAGCCCAACTCCTGACATTGTGCCGTGAAGTGCTTTGGGACCTATTGATTATTTCCAGGCGTAATACAGCATTTAAGACTTAAGGGAATTCACTCTTTTATAGCCTGTTTTTGATAGCTTTATTAAAACTCCTATTTTATTGGTCTGATTTTCCACATTTGATATACCATCTCTTTGAGACCCTGCTTTTTTAAGGCCTTTATAAATCTCAGAAGACCTAGATAACAAAATTCTAAATGAGACTTCCACCTCTACCCTCACCCTAAGCTAATACATAGTTAGGCAAGCTCTATGTAAATTAAATCCAGAGAGTGGGACAAAAGTAGGTTTTCAATAGTTTGTATGGAAAATAGTAGAATAATTAATAAGTAATAATAAAAGAAAACTGAGTTTCATGTACTCAACTGTAAACCTACTTTTGCCCCACCCTATACACATGTATTTGTACACATACATATATGTAGTTGTATATATGTAACTATATATACACATGTAAGCTATATATGTGTATGCATACAGGCAAGCTATATAGGTCAGGTTCATCTGTTGAGTTTTGACATACTTATCACTCATGAGGTTAAGTCTGTTGTAACTTACATAGCTAAATAAAGACAGAATGGCAGATTGGCAGATATGCAAATGAAATTATTTTCTAGAAGAGACTCTGATGTAAGCCTTATATTTTTTTAACTTCTTGAACAGTAAATGACTAAGACAGCTGACTAGTTTGTTTATCTTCTTTTTTATTATAAGGAAACTAATGCTATATTCTCAACTTGTACACATACTTATTTATTATTAAAGCCTTAGTATAAAATTTAAAATATATTTTTGAAAACTTCAAAGTAGACTATATTTAATGAGATGAAATGTTTTTGTATATGTGGAGACATTTCTGACAACTTTTAATATATATTTTTATATAAGATTTATTGAGTATCAGTTTTTCTCAGGCTTAAAACACTATGAACATGAGAAAAGATGTGAAATTTAACAGTCATTTTTGGTTTTCTGCCTTGGTTTTATATATTAATTCCAGTGTACAAGTACTCATTGTGTACTCAGATTTGGGGGGAGGAGTTATTTAAAAACAAGTTGTGAATTTTAGCAAACTGGTAGTTTCTTTATGAAAAATACATTGCAGTATCTTTTCTTCATAAGGAATTATATAAATTGCTAGTAACAGATTAAAATGCCTTAATGCTTTATACTTTACAGTATTTAACATACCTAGTATTCTCTGATGATGCTAATAATAACTTGCATCAAAACCCCTATTGCTCCAAAAGTAAATGCATAAAACACTTTAGGTACCTGTTATAAAATATACTAAGAGAACAGAAAGCATTATTAGCTGTAGCATTACCATTAATAATTTCTTCAACTAAGCAAGTTTGAATATGGATTGAATTCTTTACTGTGTCTTCCAGGATTTTTTCTGTGCAGGATTTGGTATAATGTGAACTGGATGTGAATAACTGTTAGACTACATGTGCTGTATCCCATTAAAATACGTAGGAAATAAGGATTTAATTCAAGTTGTTCCCACCCATTGGAAAAATTATTTGTGATGCTATTTAAGTGTTAAGTGTTACATATTCCTATCCTTATCTGATGAAACATATTTATTCATGAATTTTAATATGAATGAGAATAAATTGTATATTTCCTGTTAATTTCAGTTTTTATACAGTTCAGATATGTAATAAAGTGCTCTGTAAATGGTAAAACGCCATGCAGATGTCGTATATTGACATTATTGTAGCTCTGAAAACAAAGTAGCACTAGTTTCCAGATGCCCACATAGCTTTTCATATCACAAATATTTGTATATGTGGGCTTATTTTTAGTTCTGACATTTTACAATTTGTCCTTTGTTTACATGCAGCAAGGAGTTATGGGAGAAGACGAGGTAATTCATTTCTGTTTGCTATGGTATAATTGTTTTCTAATTGGGTTTTACTGATCAGTGTTATATTAATTATCACCGATTGCTTATGAAATGTCTGAAAACTCACAGAATTGTGTTTTGATTTGAACACTTGTCAACATTTTGAATCCTAAATCTCTTAACTTTTAAAGAACATTTCATACTAATATGGCTATTTAATAAAATTATCCTTTTTAAACTGCCCAGATTTTAACTACTTTTAAAGTTACTTTATACCTTTTAAACTAGAACTGTGAATTTGCAGTTTGCTTAAGAAATATGTTTAATTAATACTAGTGAAGGTGACATGCAATGTGATTTTTGTAATCTCTAAATCTGTAACTGATTGTCTTATCTGTGGTAGGTAAGTTTTATATCTAGTTTATTAGTTTTATGTTTGACCCAGTTGAAAATAACAAGTTAACACCGATACGTAGATATCTTGTTGCTAATATTTCTGCTTTCTCAGAATGTAGTCCTCCCCTCCACTAACACACACACACACAACACTCTCTCTCTCTCTCTCTTCCTCACAGTAATTTTGCCTTCAGGGTTCTTACTATCTTAAGAAAAAAGCTGGGACTGTGAGATGCTGGACTGTTAAACTTTCTAGGAAAGCAGCTGATCTCTTCTTTGGCTTAAACTTTGTCTCTTTTTTTTACGTGCAGAATTTAAGAGGTAGAAAGGTCAATGTATGAGAAGAAGCAAAAGTAACTTTATACTACTAGGTTGTTCTTACATGAGCAATAATTGTGGTATTTACATAGTTGTTATAAGTGCCAAACTAAATAGAAAGTATTTTCCTTAACCCCTAAAATCTTCCTTGAGCCATGGAAGACAGACGGTGATGATAGTGACTTTTTATAAATGTTACACGTTTGTGCTAGTGCTTCATTTTCTTTTTGTCTCGTCATGAGTGCATGTACTTTGAAAACAAACAAAAGCATTCACCACCACTGAAGACAGAAACTGGTATTTTGTATTCTTAAGTAATATTTTTAGTTTTCCAAGTAAAAAGAGCTATAGAAAACTTAAAACTTTCTAAAGATTGTTATTAGCAACTGAAAAGAGAGAGGGAAAGTTTAGAATTTTAGGATCTATTTCACTGTGATGTTTTAATGTGGAGCTTCAATTCTGTTGGGGGGAAAATCACACTTACCAAGCCATGATATTAAGGTACTTCTGAAACTACAGGGTAAATTAGTATTTTTCTTATACACTTTCCGTCTGTTAACCTTAGCAATTTATGTTTGATCTAATTTGGCATACTCCAGTGTAGGTGTCATGATCTAGGAAGTTCTTAGAAGGAAGTAAACAGAGAGTCACATTGTTTATCTTCTTTCATCTCAGTTCTATAATAGTAGACTATGATTATAATGCCAGATAGGAGCTTGCTGCTACTCTTACATTTCTCCATCTTTTGGGAGCCGTGAAGATTTCCTCTGCTTCACAGCTGTCCCCAGTATTGGAGAAAAGAAGACTCTTCGTGTGGTTTTTAGGTTAACCACCTTTGGGATAGAACTAACAGCTGTCACACTTAACTTGGCTGAATTTTCCTCTCAAATTGTGTGGCATTAGTAATTTTTTTAGTTGACATCCACTCTGTGAATAGTAGGAGTCTGCTTTTAAATTTTTTATTTTGATGAGGTCAAATGAAAAGTATAGCCATTAGAAATAGTATTGAGAGATTTTATTTGAACTTGAAAATATTTCAGCTGTAGATAACAAAACGTTTTTTAAGAACATACCAAACCAATAACACAGAAAGGTCTAGAAGTAAACTGGTTCTCTTATCATTTTTTACTCATTTCTCCCTTTCTATTTAGTTTATATACCTTACTCATTCTCTGTGAGAAAAGGACAAAACTATTATTGGAGCAAAATATTTTACCTGATAAGTGTACCTTATAGTTTCATGCTAAGTTACTTGGAGAAACATGCTTGAGCAGTGATTCTGTCTGAATAAACAGGTGATGTCTGAGACAGATCAGCCCTGGACCCAGTTCTTTTGCTTTGATAGTTTTTTTATCCTTGCATATTAAAAAAATCACACTGGTGCGTTATCTACCCTAATAGAAAGACTGCTGGGTCTTTTAAAATAGGAAGCATATTCCTATTTATGCTTAATTAATATGTTTTATGTCTTTATTTTTAGAACAACATTCAGTAAATAAAAGAACAGGATAATACATTGAGATCGAAGAACAAAGCTCAGCTTCAGGCTATAAATCGACTAATTTGTGCACATGTTTTCATTCTCTCCTGCTTCTCCCCATTTTTATGTTGGGAAATGCCTTTATTGGGCTTCCAGAATAAGGTTAAAATATGCAAAGTCAGGAATATTTAGGTGTATTAGCATAACCACCACAGTCAGAGTTAGGATCTCATTTTAATCTAACTAATCTCATTACATTATATTAATTATTGTATTTTCTATTTGTACCTTTTCTCATTGCAAAGCTTTGATTTGCCTTCACTTGTATGCACATTAAGTATGTCAACACACATGGATGTGTTGACTAGTTCTACATTTATTAAAGATAAAATCTATAACTTAAAAACAAACTTTCCACAAAGAAATCTACAGGCCTAGATGGCTTTACTGGTGAAAGGACCACTTTTAAAAAACAAAAAACAGCAACTTCATAGAACTATTCAGTCCTGTATTTATTTATTCAGCTCTATATCTTTTTAGTTCTATGGGTTCATATATATATATATATATATACACACACACACACACACACACACATTTTGTGTGTATATCCTTGTGCTGATTTTTAAAGCTTATTTGTTTAAGCAGTTTATTGCCTCTAGTTGTTGAATTTATTAGCATAAAGTTGTTTATAGTATTCCCATTTTTAGCCTTTTAATGCTCATAGATTCTATATTGATTGAGGTCCCCTTTTTCATGCCTAGTATTGGTGATTTGAGTTGTTTTTCTTCTTGATGAATAGAGAGATATATCAATTTTGTAGTTTCCAAAGACCCAACTTTTGACTTTATTGATTATCTTTCTGTTGGTCTGGTTTTTTATGTTATTGTTTTTATTTTGTTTATTTTATCCTACTTTATGTTTTTAATTTGCTGTTCTTTTTCTGTCTTTTTTATGGCACAAACTAGGATTATTCAAACATTTCTGGTTGTCTGATATGCATTTAAAACTGTAAATTTTCCTCTAAGTATAGAAATTTTCCTATAAGTATATAGCTTTTGCTACATCCCACAGATTTTATGTTGTATTTTTGTTATCATTCAGTTTCACTCTTTCGGGGTGTAAGAACCTAAAAATATATCCTAGTTTCTGAGCAAAAAAGAAGAAAGGTAATTTAATTTTGGTTGAAAACCATTGTAAATATTCTAGTCCAAATCAGATTTTAACCAAATTATTCTTCTCTCAGCACATATGATTTTACCTTTATTGCCAGTAATTTTCATGCACTAAGTATATGTGTGTATAATTCTTAGAATGTATGTTTAAAGTATACTGTACATGGAAAACGTAGTTATTTAGTGCTTCCCCTTTTATAATGAATCTAATTTGGGTTAAAGGAAAGGATAATTGGCAAGGTAACAAGTACCAAATGCCATTATTGATGGCATAAACTTCTCTTTTAAATAACTCTGTAGCTTTCATGTATTCTAAAAAGAAAGTGGTCCTTTTTTAGCAATGAAGATTTAATATGGCTAGTGTGTGATATATTCTCAGCCTTTTATTACGTCCTTTGCTCAGGTGAACTTTAGTTAATAGATTGTAGATATTTGCTGTTTTACTAACTATAATATTTTATTTATTATAGTTGGAGCATTATTATAGTTAGTAATATGGAATAATTGTAAATGTTATTATAATATGATTATACTTACAATATTAGAGTTAACACAAGTAGTTTGCATTTTGAGTCACCTCTATTATCTGACATTGCTGGTATAGTGATTTCCTTAGCCACTGCATTCATGGACCCTAAATATTTATAACCTGCATTTTTTTCTCATGATAAAAATCTGTCAGACTTTATTGTGTTTATGGGGCTGCTAAATTTGTGTGTTTGTTAGGACACCTTAAAGTGAAAAAATTTTAAAGGAATTGGCATATCTGAAAGAACTGTAAAATTCGAGTCTGTCATTCTTTTAATCAAAAACAAGTAGGTATGTTGTTTTTCCACCTCATATTACTTGTTTTTTAAATATAGAATTATTTATTATGAACCAGTTACACAGAGTTAATATTGTTTTTAATAGATCTCAGGTTCATTTCATTCAGTAAAAGTTTCATTTTGAAGAGGTTTCTTTCCATTGATCACAAAGAATATCAACATTTGTTTATTAGTCCTTATTTCTGATAGCAAAGGAATTGGGAAAATTAAATTAATATTTACAAAGCTGCTCAGTACACATGAGTATCTTTCAGAATAACTTACTAAAATTAAGTTTGAATTTGTGGAATAATTCTTGTTTCTTAGACTCAGTATGAATTTTGTCCTTTGTTTTTATGCCTTATAAACTTCAAATTACTATTTCCAACATCTGGCTAGCTGTAGTTCACAAACCAACCTGCGACCTTGTCTCTGTCACCCCAACCCCAGTTCTCTGTGCGGGCTGACATATTTCAGACTGTCCTTGTTCACCTCACTTGCATCATTATGTGTCATATTTTTCAAGATGATAATGATATTTATGTTGAATATGTATCACTTCATATATTAAGGCACATGCCATTCATTTATTATATACATTGTCTCCTCATCCAGAAACAAAATCTTTATCACTCCATCTTGATGGGAAAACAGCCTGTCTACATTCTTCTTCTTCCTTATCTAATAAATTTCTAAAGAATCATCTTTTGGTATCTGTACTTTACAAAGTCTACATGCATTGTGACCCCCACCCATTTATTAAGACTGATACTTTCGAAGATCATGCATGTTCTCAAACACAGTTACTATTTTTAAAAATCATTATGTTAACATCTCACATTGTTACTTCATTGCTCTTTTTTATGTTACTACATTATTTTTCATTCTGTCACAATAATATTTTGGCTTTACTTTTACTTTTCTTTGCACTCCTTTCTCTATCTCCTTGAATGTTCTATTTCTTTTTTGTAAGTTTTCCAAAGAACTGTCCTCATCATTTTTCTCTGGAGTTTTTTTACCTGTGATATTTCCAAGAACCTTAAATAATCAGCCTCTGCTGAGTTGACTCCTTTTAGGGGGGACACAAAAAACCAGAATTATCTTCTGGAGGGTGGCAAGCAGCTTGGAATACAGGCTTCCCCTGCTAGGTTAGTGTTCCAGGAACCTATCTGTATCACTCTACCAGTTGGCGTTTTGTGAGAGGCAGTGTTTAGCTTCAGTGAATTTTTTTTGTAGGACTCTTTTAACTTGTTTGTCCCTTTCACAATGGGTGATTTACGAGCGCACCTGCCCATACCAGGCAGAGTATTCAGCAGTTTTTGATGAAAAATGGCAACACTCCTATGCCCCACCCTCCCTATTCACCCAGTCTCACCCCAGCAACTTTTTTTTTGTTTGTTTCCCTGGATGAAAAAAGTCTTCAAAGAGAAACGTTTTCTCGATGTGCAAGAGAGGTTGAAACAAAAAATGGCAGAAACACTAGAAGGCATTGAAATAAACAAGTTCAAAAACTGTTTTTGAACAGAGAAAATAAAACGTCTTGATAGATATGTGCATCAACTGGGGAGTACTTTGAAGGTGACTTAAGTTTTAAACGTGTAAGAGTAAATACTCAATTTTTTATAAACAAATTCCCGGGGTTTTGGGCCCGGCACATATGTGACTGATTCCCTTTCTGCAGTTCATTGCAGCCTTCATGTATTTACGTTTGAGCATCCTGTCAGCTTGCGAAACTTCACGTATCTGAACCAGCGCTTCTTACACCAGTTTCTGGTCTTCACTGATTTTATGTTTAGTTAGTGGTTCTTACCATTCATGTATCACAATCTCCTTTTGGTTCTTTCTTTCCATTGTTTTTCTCTTGTTTTTCTCTTGTTTTGTTTCCCGTCTACAATAGTTTTTCCTGCTGTAGTTACCCCTGCCATCCATCCTTCCTGGATTTTTTGAAGGACTTCTGACCTGCTCATTTCCACCTGCCTTAACCACACTTGCCAAGTCTTCTTAAAGCACAAGAAAAAAGTTGTTAGCTTGTTTGAACCCCTGTGTTGTTATTTTCTTCACCCACTAAATAAAATGCCCTTTAGCCTGGCTTTCAAGACTGAGTACTCTGACTAACTCCAGAGTGCTTTTCTAGCTTGATGACTCTGTTTCTTAAATAAATTTATCTTCCTACTTTCTCTTATGCATATATCACCTTCATTTATTAAGCCATTGAATTTGTCATTTCCTCTATGTATGCTTTAATTTAGCACTCTCTAATATCTGAGATTCAGGTCGTATTTGTTATGTTTCAGGTCGCTCTTCCCTCTTCCCAATCGATGACGGCCTGCTGGACGATGGTCATAATGATCAAGTTGGTGTTTTAAATTCACCCGCATGTTACTCAGCTCATCAAAACGGAGAACGAATAGAACGCTTCTCTCGAAAAGTTTTTGTTGGTGGTCTTCCTCCAGATATTGATGAAGGTAAGTTGATTATTTGGACTTAAAAAAAAAACTGAAATATAATATGAATGGGGTAAAGAATTTTTTACCTCTAGAGATTTTCACTTAGAATAGACATCCATCTCTGTTTAAATATTTTAAATATTTTGTCACCTGCTGAAATGTGGAGGCAGTTAAACAACTTTTTTAAAGTTGATTTCTTTATATTATGTTTATGATGTATATTGCTACTGTATTTTTTCATAAATAAGATTTTCATACCATAGATGATATTCCACTTATATTTTTAAGGGTAGAACCTATTTTTTGTGGAAAATCTACTATTCTCTCTCACAGCTAATAGATGAGTCAATGATTCAATAAACTGGTAGATTATTCTGCATATTAATCAGTATAATGAAGTTCCCATGGGATAAAATTACCTAGAACATATATTGAATTTGACCTATATATGTTTCAGTGAAACTACCTGGCATGTGTCAGATGCTGTGAGTATTTATGAGTATTATAGATTTTTACATGTTTTTTTAGCATTCTTTTTTTGTCTCCAAAATCTTACTTCTCAAGCAATAATGGATCTCTATTTAACTTAGCATGTTTTTCAAGCCAGTGATATTTAAAATTTGCTGTACTATATTCATTATTATCTATACAGTTTTATATAAATTTTTAAAAATCATACTGGATTATTCTGGCCAATGTACTACTTTAAAATGAACTTATTTGGAGAAAATGGCTATTTTATGTACAATTTTAATAAGAATATTAAATATGTTTTCAGTGTTTATATTGTAACTTAGGCTATTTGGTACATTTAAATATTAGATCTTTGAAGTAATAAAATATGGAATTTTTAGAATGAATCATTAAAACTAGTTTCTGTTCATATTATTGTACTTTCTTAAGATGAAATAACTGCTAGCTTCAGAAGATTTGGACCTTTGGTAGTAGATTGGCCTCATAAAGCAGAAAGCAAGTCCTATTTTCCACCAAAAGGTAAGGGTTTTTATTATTAATTTTTGCTACAGAATCAATTATATATAAGCAAAAGAGACTATCAATTACTTCATTTTTTTAAAATTCAGTATGACTATTTCTTTATCTAAAAATTAAGAGTATAATTTGTAGAGGCTGGTAATATGTATTGAGTGAGGCAGAGTGGTCAAGAGACCTAGTCTAGACCTGATACACCTTCTCTATGATGTTTTGGTGATGATTTTAAAGACTCAAATAGTTCAGTACTTTTTATGTATAAAGTTTTTCTTTTTAAAATTATATTTTGTTGATTATGCTATTACAGTTGTCCTGATTTTTTCCCCTTTGCCCTTCTCTACCCAGCATCCCCCACTCCCTCAGGCAATCCCCTCACCATTGTTCATGTCCATGGTCATGGTGTAAGTTCTTTGGCTACTTCATTTCCTATACTGTACATTCCCATGGCTATTCTGTAACTACCTATTGATATTTCTTAACCCCTTCACCTCTTCACCCATTCCCCCATACCCCCTTCTCACCTGACAGCCATCAAAATGCTCTCCGTATCCATGATGTTATGTCTGTTCTTCTTGTTTGCTTAGTTTTTAGATTCAATTGTTGATAGATTTGTATTTATTGCCATTTTATTGTTCAAAGTTTTGATAATCATCTTTTTCTTAAATAAGTCCCCTTAACATTTTACACAGTGATGGTTTGTTGGTCATAAACTCCTTTAGGTTTTTTTTTTTTTTTTCCTTATCTGGGAAGTTTTTTTTAGCTTTGCTGTGTAGAGCAATCTTGGGTGTAGGTCCCTGCTTTTCATGACTTTAAATATTTCTTGCCAATCCCTCCTAGCCTGCAAAGTTTCTTTTGAGAAATCAGCCAACAGTCTTAGGGGATACCCCTGTGGGTAACTTCTTTTCTGTTGCTTCTTTTAAGATTCTCTCTTTATCTTTAACCTTTCGCATTTTAATTATGAGTTGTCTTGGTTTGGTCCTCTCTAGGTCCAATTGTTTGGGACTTTCTGTGCTTCCTGGACTTACATGTCTATTTCCTTCACCAAATTAGAGAAGTTTTCTTTATTTTTTCAAACAGATTTCCAATTTTTTGCCCTCTCTCTTCTGGCACCCCTATGATGAGAATGTTGGACCTTTTGGAGTTGTCCCAGAGGCTGCTTATACTACCCTCATTTTTTTGGATTCTTTTTTTTTATTGTTCTGATTGGTTGTGTTTTGCTTTTTTATGTTCCAAATCATTGATTTGATTCTCAGCTTCATCCGCTCTACTTTTCCCTGTAAATGGTTCTTTATTTCAATTAGTGTATCCTTCGTTTCTGATTGGATTTTTTTTATACTGTTGAGGTCCTCACTAAGTTCTTTGAGCATCCTTATAACCAGTGTTTTGAACTCTGCATCTGAAAGATTGCTTATCTCCATTTTGTTTAGTTCTTTTTCTGGGGTTTTGATCTGTTCTTTCATTTGGGCCATGTTTCTTTGTCTCTTCATTTTGGCAGCCTCCCTGTATTTGTTTCTGTGTATTATATAGAGCTGCTTTGACTTCATGTCTTGGTAGTGTGGCCTACTGTAGTAAGTGTCCTGTAGGGTCCAGTGGCACAGCCTCCGCAATCACCCAAGCTGAGCACTCAAGGTGCCACCTCTGTGTGGGCTGAATACACCCTTCTTTTGTAGTTGAGCCTTGGTTGCTGTTGACAGATCAATGGGAGAGATTTACCCAGGCCAGTCAGCTGCAAGGATTGGCTGTGACCACTGACCACAAAACTCCACCCTCTGTGTAGGGTCAACTGTGCAGGGACAGGGTGGTGGTGTTCCAACATGGTCTTTAGCTGTCCACTGGGTGCATTGGTCCTGGGGTTTCCTGGGTGGTACAAGCCAGGGTCACCCCACACCTGTGTTTTGGCAGGGGACCACCCTGCCTGAGCTATAAAGCAATTTGGGATAGCTGCTACTTGTGCTGGGCTTAGAGATTCCAGGCAAAGCCAAGCTGTGAAACTAGGCTGGCTGCTGCTAGTGCTGAGCCAGGGGCTCACTGAGACCACTGTCACTTGTTTGAAAGCGTATAGGAAGTTTTCAGCATGAGCCAAGACTACCCATTCATGTGGAAAAGCTCCTTGGGTGGGCTGACAGGTTGGGTGGGGAGATGTCTCTGAGGATCTCCAAGGCGAGGTCGAACAGTGCTAGCCAGGTTGATGGAGTCTCAGGTATGGTACCAGCTTGCTGGCTCTGTGGGGAAAGGATTTAGAAAAAAGGCAATGGCCTCTGCTCGCGTTGGTACTAGACCCTTCAGTTTCTCCCAGTATGCCACCTGTGCCTTTCAAGCTGCTACCCCAGTGCTGGAACTCAGAGAGAGTACATGTGTGGTAGGTGAGTCCATGTGTGGGTTCTTTAAGAGAAACTGCTTGCATCTCCAGCAGTTTCTTATAGGGCCTCAATCCCTGCTGGTTTTTGCAGCCAGAAGTTGTGGGGACTGATCAGTATCTTCCTGGCACTGGAACCCTAAGCTGGGGGGCTTGGTGTGGGGCTAGGAGTCCTTGCTCCCAATATATCCCTTGTGGATTTTTATCCACTGCACCTGGGTATGAGACCAGCCCATTCTGCATCTTTTCCCCTCCTACCATTATGGATGGATGTGGTTTATTTAATTCCGTAGTTGTCAGGCTTCCATTCAACGTGATTTTTGATGGTTCTGAGTCACGGTGGTTCTATTTGTAAGTTGGATGTGGTTGTGCAGAGAGGCCAGCTGTGTCTGCCTACACTGCCATCTTGACTGGAAGTCCTCTAAAGCATCATTTCGAGTAACTTGAGTACAGAATTATAAAAAACTGCCTCTCTATTCCGTGAAATGAAGATCTGTGTGAAGTGATACTAAAATATGAACCTATGAGTAGTTTAAATATGGCACAATTTACATAAGTGTTCCAAATGACACAGATCACAAGAGAGCAGTGTGTACTCTGTTGGTGAATTCTAATAAAGGAGAAAGCATCTGGACAACAAACACCCAGTCATTTATTAGATAAGATGTGAAGAAAATACCGACTGTGTTAGACAGTACTGCTAGGATACTGCTGTGGCCACTCGCCAGATTACAAGAATGACAAATGCTGACATTCATTTGAGTAAAACAAGACCACCACCAACAGGGGGAGGAAGGATTCCCTGGCCACAGTGGTCAGGGAAGGCAGAGAGAAATAGCTGAACGTTATTCCAGTCAGTTAGATTCCTAATGGCAAATTCTCAGACATTAAAAAAGGGGCAGGTTGAAGGACTAAGACTTTTCTTTAGGTATTATTGAAATACAATTTTAGAGGGGGGAAACAGTATTCTCACAGCTGAGTGAATGTTCAAGCCTAGAAAAGACTGCAGTAGATCTATTGAATGGTCTGATTTTGGCTCTGGGAAAGGAAATGTGTTAGAATTATTGGTGCGCAAAAATTAGCTAAGGGTTTCTGATGATGAATTACATGGGCCATCTCTACTTTTTGTCACTGAGGATTATAGAACCTCCATTGCTAGTTCATTAATATTTTAAAAGAAATATAATAATACAGTGATTTTTTTATGCCTTTAGATCTTGTGCTTAATTGCTCAAGAACATCTTTTGAGCAGGGACTCTGGATCCTAGGCCTGTATGAAAATTTAAAACTGTAGACGTCTTTCTATATACTCTAAATTTTTGCATGATTTTGAAGTTTACTAGACTTGGAGGTCCCAAATCCTTGGTTTAAAGAAAAACTTAGGTCCATATAGATATTTGTTAGTTTTAACCTACTGTTATCCACAGTTTTACTATCTTACTCTTTTATAAAGTTTATGTTATGTGTGTGTGTGTGTGTGTGTGTATGTGTGTTAGCTGTTGTCTTTTTTTACATTTTTATCTATTTTTTATATTTTTTATTTTTTAATTGCAGCTGACATACATTATTATATTAGTTTCAGGTGTACACTCCAGTGATTAGCTAAGTGATCAACCTGATAAATCTCACACCCATTTGACACCATAAGAGTTATTAGATTATTGACTACATTCCCTATGCTGTACTTTACATCCCCATGACTGTTCTATAACAACCAATTGGAACATCTTAAGCCCTTTACTTTTACCATCCGTCCCCATAGCCCCCCTCCCATCTGGCAGTCATCAAAATGTTCTCTGTATCATGAGTCTATTTTTGCCTTCTTACTCATTTTGTTGTTTAGATTCAGTTGTTGACAGATACGTAGTTATTGCCATTTTGTTGTTCATATATTTGATCATCTCTCAACCTTCTCCCCCTCCCCCGATATGCCTGTGAGTTTCTAATGTTCCTGTGTAAGTTACTGTCACCCCGTGCCAGGACTCCTTCAGATATGTATGTGACTGTTGTCTGCATCTGGGGCCCTCTCCGGCTTTCCTCCCTTAGCACAGCTACAGTAATCTCTCTAACCCGTCTGATGGTGCTGCTCCGTGCTCCCCTACTTAAAACCCTTCAGTGGTTTCTTCCAGCGCTAGAGTAATGGGAGCAATGCTTTTGCCTCTCCCGCCTCCCCGTCTCTCTGTTTTTCTTCTCCCGCTATTGCTCCTTGTTCTTTCTGACTCCGTAATCTGGCCTTTCTCTCATCTGCCTCCGTACTTTTATGTGCGGTATTCCCTTGGCCTGAAGGCTCTTGTCCAATGTCTTTGCATCTGAATCCCCTGTTTATCTCACTTTAAATATCAGTTGCTCACAGGAAACTTTCAGGATGCACGTTATGAGTTCAAATCAAGGTATAGTCTGTCCTAGCACTGTTCTCTTTCATTGTGCTTGTCACAGTTGCAATATTACATTTTTACAACTTTAAAAATATGTAATTATTTTATTAATGTCACATTCTTTCAATAATCTGCACAACTGTCTTTACTCATCTTTGTATTCTCAGTAATCATGGATTAATAATTGCCTGATATGTGATATAAACACCTGTAGGATAGAGAAATCACTTTGACCTGAAGTAGGTAGGGGAAGCTTCACTGAGGTTTGAACTAGATCTGAAAGGTGATGCGCAGTTTAGATAGATAAAAAGTATTAAAATTGAGTCCAGGCAGGAATTGAAATACAATTTTAAAAAGGAGTTAGGGTAGGTTTCTGTGGAGACATACACATTTTGTGCATGAGCCGTTTGTTCATTTGGAGCCATGGTGGACTGTGCTCTAGGAAGAGGGGTTGGCACAGATTTGGTGAAACCGAATACCTGCCATCTTTGTGGTTACTGCTACCATTGTGGTGGTGGTGGTGGTGGTTTTTGAGGCAGTTGTTAGTTTATTTTCTCAGACCAAAAACAAACTCTGTGTGTGTGTGTGTGTGTGTAGCATGGCAAATCATAGGGGTTTTTTGGTACAATTATACCTAATTGTAGCCATTGCCAAAGACTAGTTTTCTCAAATTATGTTCTTTCAAGTATTTTTGTCATTGCTGTAATTCATCATTTTTCATGGTTTGGAAAACCCTGGTGTAGAAGCATCCAGTTGGTTTTGCAACCTTGTAATTAGGGCAGGGACTTAAGCCCTTGGTTACTGAGCCACCCAGGTATGCTTCCTTTGCAGCGAATGAGGTTTGTCCTATGTGACTATTACTAGCTTGCTCTAAGTTCTAGAAAACTATAGGTGGTTTGTTTTTGGTAAGAGTATTGCAATATTCAGTGGCTTTCCTTAGCAAGCTCATAGCTTACCTGACATGTTGCTGAATTGATTTTTATGATATGAACAATTCTCCCCAGTAGTCACAAAAAATAATTAAGCAATATTAAAAATACTGAACTTAAAGTATTATTTAAAATTAATATGAAAATAATTATATCAAAAAAATCACAAAACTTAAGCACCATTAAAATATTGAATTTAAAATACTATTTTAGTAAATTAGCCTCATATCCTTTCTATCATGACAAAGCAATTATAGCTTTCAAATGCTCAGCTTTATATCAGAATTTAAGCCTTCACTTAAAGAAAATTAGTCTTCATTTTTTTTTATTTTTTTTCAAGCATATTTAAATTGTTTCTAGCAATTAAAAAGTTTCTAAAATGTGTCTCTTAGTCTTACATAATTGTACCTTTGGAAGTTTCTATTTGTGTAGGTTGGTTTTGATGTCTTATTTATGCAATCGAATAATACGATTTTATTAAAATGAAGTACTTCTGTGTCACATCAGACCTTTGTGGCAATAAAAGCTGTGTTGGCATCAAGCAGTGCTTTTTGAATTCTGTGTAAAATATGACCTCGCACTTCCCGTTGTTTAATGGAACAGATGTGCATGGACTGCTTGATGGCTTGGTTTAGGACTAGATTACAGTGCTCCGTGTTTGTTTGTGCAGAAATCCTGTCAAGGGAAGGGGTATTTTTAGGTTATTTATAGTTATCAACTGCTGGGAATAATCACATAATCCTAAACTTGGAATGTAAAGTTTTTTGCCTTTTCATAATGAATTCTGCTCTGCCTGCTGGATGCATGATTGATTAAAGATTGACAATTGGTTGTTACAAGAAAAGGGGGAGATACATATTTCCTGATGATACAAGAATTTAAGCAAGAGCTTGGATTTTTTGTATAAGTCTAAATAGTCGCTAGACTGAAAAAATTGTATATCCAAGTTGAGACTTGATTTACAAGTTCTGACCTACCCTGAAAGAAGCTGCTCATTCCATCCTCCCTAAGATGGTTTTCTTAGTATCATTTGGAAGTTGTCCAGTTGACCGTGGAATTTTCCCTCTGCTCGTGGAAATTCCTGGGCCTTTCCAAGTGTGCTGTAGTCCAAAAGTATACTCTAGATCTTCTTGCCTTGGAGATACTTACAGGAAACTTCAGGTCCTAATAATATCAACTGATTAATCCTTCCAAATTTTTGAGGATGGGACTGACCTGAGTTTGAATTTACTCAGCCAATTGCTTGCTTATATGAGTTATTTTGAGCAAATAATTAACCACTTGATACCTCAGTGCTGTATATGAAGTCGCAAATTAATTTATTGAGTATATGTTTTTGTGTGTATTCCATAGGGTATTGTGTTCTATAAAAAGTATAATGATTCTAGTCTTATTTGATAGATTTTTTTTCCTTTAAAAAAACTTTTATTTTCTAAACAGCAATGAAATTTGGGGTGTAATCACTTTCCTTGACAATATTGCCTCATTTTTCTTGGATATTCCAGGCTATGCATTCCTTCTCTTTCAAGAAGAAAGCTCAGTTCAGGCACTGATTGATGCTTGTATTGAAGAAGATGGAAAACTCTATCTATGTGTTTCCAGCCCAACCATCAAAGACAAACCAGTAAGTAAACTCTATGTGAACTGTAAGCTACAAATGCAAGTTCCCCAAAAACTGTTTTAAAGTAAATGTTAGTGGAAAACAATTTAACCACCATGTTAAGAGATCAGTTGTTTTAAATTTAGATAATTTATAATTCCTAGATATAAAATAATAATAATTTGTTTCCAAATCCAACTATCCAAAATTTTAAACAATGAAAAAAACCACTGTTAACTGGCACAAAACAGCATAAGCTATAAAGGGAATAAGACCCAATAAAGTAATATCTTTTTCTTCATAGGTTCAGATCCGTCCTTGGAATTTAAGTGATAGTGATTTTGTGATGGATGGTTCTCAGCCTCTGGATCCCCGAAAAACAATTTTTGTTGGAGGTGTTCCCAGGCCACTAAGGGCTGGTAAGTAGAATGCTAACATTATGTGTTTTTTTTAAAAATCATTTAAATATGAATTAATCATTTCAGTAAACATTTGGTAGCTATTATATCCATGGCACTATTAGACAGGTGAGAGGCAGACCCTTTATGCCCAGGAGTTGCTACCTACAGAATTCTGAGACAGATTCTGAGAACTGTTCTTGAAATCATCAAGTAACTAGAGTATTGGTGCTCATCTGTCGACACTAATAGCTAACTCCAAGCAGACTGTAAGAAAAATCCACTCAAATACTTCTGACTTCTTAAGTGTTACTTGCTAAGATATGAGAATTTGGGGTCTGTTTATTTTATGTGGGTTGATTCTGATACCTAAAGAAGAAATGTTGGATTTAAAAAAAATAGCACTTTAGACAAGTGAATGATAAACTTATGTTGTCAGTAACCAGGAACCAGAGGTTTACTGGAAGATGTTATAGAGGAACGTAGTTATAGATGTAAATGGTCACTGTGGAAGCAAGTTTTTGGATGCCATGCACCCTGTGAAGTGTGTCAGTGGCCCTTTCATTACTGAGAACATTCTCTTCCAGTATAGAAGATGTAGGTTAAAGAACTACTCAACATACAAATACTACTAATAGGACATAACTGCTACAAAGACAGACTATAGAGAACAGAAGAGCATGTGTCCAGGGAAGGTGATATAATCTGTTATTTAAATATACTTGTATTTAAGCTGCCACATAAAGATGGAACAGAAGGAGCAGGGAGTGGTCGGGAGGGTTATGAAGAGTTTTCAGATAAAGGGAACCGCATATTCAAAGGCCTTCAGTGGACAGAAGCAGAATACATTAGAGGGACTGAAAGAAACCCAGACTGCCTGACTTGGGCTAAAAGGGGTGAGTAGGGAGACACAAGAAGACATTGAAAACATCAACAGGAAGTCTGGACATACAGGTCTAATATGCTAATTTAGTCTTTATCCTCAGAGCAAGGGGAGACCAATGAAGAGTTTTTAATAGAAGGAGACATCACATTTTCATTTTTGGAAGATCTCTTTAGTCAATGACTCATGGAGGATTGAGAGTAGATGTTGGTAGACTAATTTCGTTGCCTATTACTGCAGTTCAGGAGACAGGTAATGGCGGCTTGGATGAGGGTGGTAGTGGAGAAAGAGCTAAGTGAACAGATGTCATTAGGTAAATGCAAAGGCAGAATCCCAGCTTTCAATGTTAAGTCACTAGGTAGATAGTGGTACCTTTTACTAAGTTAAGAAACACTGGAGAAGGAGCAAGTTATTGGGAGGGTTTGGGTATTGATTTTGAAGGCTGTGACAGCTTTCAGAGCTCCCAAGTATAAATTTCAGTTAAACCATTGGTATCTAATACAGGTGTCCCTGACTTTCAAAAGTTTTATTTACTTTATGCTACTTCACTTTTATAAAACACGTACATTAGTACCTATTTGAGCTAACCAAGAGAAATAGAGGAATTTTGCTTTTAAATTTTCCTAATTTTTACAAGAGTTTTTGTAGGGAACCCTCTACTTTCAGATAGTGAGGGAAACCTATATATTTTTTAAGAGAATCACATGCTGCTCTTTGGCAAATACTCTGGGGTGCGGGGAGGCGGCGGACCAGCCGCAAAGAGATAAGGCTACTGCCATGATCCAGATGCAGGCTGGATCAGGATGTTAGTGATGAAGGGGAGGTGACTGGGTTCTAGATCCGTCATGAAAGTCAGGTTCACAGGATTACTCATGCAAGTGTGGAGCAAGATAAAGCCAGGGGTCCTGACTCGGCAACTCCGTCTTTTCCATTGCGTGCTGACTGAATCACCAAAACGTCACGGGGCGGTTTGAAGGGTGGTGGAAGATCAGCAGCGCCGCTTTGAATGCACGAGTGCTGCAGTGTCTGTGAACATCAGTGCGGCCGTCCAGGAGACAGGTGCCCAGATGAGCACGGGGTCCGGGGGAGAGGCCCCGACCGGGGAATGTAGGAGCTGAGAATAGATAGGTGGTGATTAAAGCCATGACACGGATCAAGTCCCCAAAGCCAGGAGTGTGGAGAGAAATCCAAGGACTGAAACCTGGGGTATTCTGACGTTGAAAAGTCAAGGAGGTGAGGAAGAACTAAGAAGAACAGCAGGAATTATAATGAGATGGGAGGAGAATTAGTAGAAAAATGTATCCTGGAAGCTATATGGAGAAAATATTTCAAGGGGGAAGAAGAAAAGAACTATGTTCAATGCTGCTTTCAGGCAGATTGACCATTGAACTTGATAGGAAGGTGACCTCGACATGAGCAATTAAAGTGGAGTTAAGGGGTGAAAACCTGATTATAAAGGGTTGAACAAAGAATGAGAAGAAAAGGATTAAGGAGTATAAAATTTTTTAGCAATTAGTGAAACATTAAGAGAATTTCTATAATAGCAATTAGAGAAATGAAGCAGTCACTGAGAGGAAGAAGCAGTTAAGAGTTTTTAAGATGGGACAAATTACAGTATATTGGGAGGGACCCAGTATGGGAAGAAAAACTGATGATACAGGAAGTTGAGAGGAGAATTGCCAAAGTATTGGTTGGCCAAAAAGTTCATCTCCTTTTTTTCCGGAAGATGGCTCTAGTAGCACTGAGTTGTCTTTAACTTCATTTGAAATAATTTTGTTAGATAGTATTGTGACAGCTGTCATATCAGCATGCATTTTTTTAAAAACTTATCAAAATCGGTGAATTTTTGCATAGCCATTTTCATATTGAAGATGGAAGAAAATACATAACATTTTTGGCACATTATGCTTTCATATTTCAAGAAAGGTAAAAATAACTGAAATACAAAAAAGATTTGTGCAGTGTGTGCAGAAGGTGCTGTGACTGATGGAACGTGTCAAAAATGGTTTGCGAGGCTTCGTGCTGGGGGTTTCTCGCTCCGCAGCTGGTAGACCAGTAGGAGTTGATAGTGATTGAATCCAGACATTAATTGAGAACAATCAATGTAATACCAAGGGGGAGATAGCCAACACACTCAAAATATCAAAATCAGTAAACTTATTGGTGAAGATAAAAAATGTATCTTTTATATTACAGAAAAAACGAGATGGACTTTTTGGCCAACCAAATAATTCTTCTGTAATGAGAACAATTGGTATCTAGTGCACAAGTGATAAGATTGGATTTGGAAAAGAGTGTGAAACTGGATATCCAAATGATTTTTACTTTTTTAAAAACTTAAAAGTTGTTGATTTACTGTGTTCTCTCGCATTTGATGTGAACTTCTTTTTCTTTTGAAGTGGAACTTGCAATGATCATGGACCGGCTGTATGGTGGAGTTTGTTACGCAGGAATTGATACAGATCCTGAGCTGAAATACCCAAAAGGTGCTGGTCGAGTTGCTTTCTCCAATCAACAGAGCTATATTGCTGCCATCAGCGCTCGGTTTGTCCAGCTTCAGCATGGTGATATTGATAAACGCGTAAGTTGCATACTGGAAAGTCATTTTCGTCCTATAATAAGGTGCTGGTAATAATAAGGGAAATAATGAGTTAGTGTAATTCAAACACTGAATATTTTTATACTCCTTTAACTCTGAAAGATATGTATCATATCAAAATACCTCTGAAATGTAAAGTTTTTCAATGTATTTAAGCTTCAGGTATAATATAAAATATATAAATGGCATTTTAAGACATGTCAAAAATTTGTATTAGTCAGTGAGGTCTGAATATCCTTCTAACTTTGGAGGCAGAGCTTGTTTTAAAGCTTGTATTCTGGAGCTGGACTACCTAGGGCCCCGTTTCCACCATTGGCCCGATAATCCTGGGCAAGGTAACCCTCTTTGTGCCTCTCTCCCTCACTGCAAAGTGGAAACCAGTAACAGTGTCCCCCGCAGTTATTTTGAGGATTAAATGAATTCACATATATAGCAGCACTGAGAACAGAGCTTGGTACTAAGTGCTATTTAAGTGTTATTTAGTTTTCATTTGCTATGAAATCTAAAATAAAAATATATCGTGTATAGTTCCCTAAAGATAAATAATAAATATGCAAATAAACTAAATATGCAAAATAATTGTCCTAAACTAAGAATGTTTACATTTATAGTACACATGAGATATACTAAGAATATTAGGTAAATTAGTTTTTATATATCCAAATTAGTAGCTGTAACTGGAGTGGGTTCTTATTTTCCCAGTGTAACAATGTCTTGAAGGTTCTTCTTGGAGACTGCACAATAAAGGACTATTTGGGAGGCAGGGGAGCTGATTAACTAATGCTAATTGACTAGACCATGGACTCTTAAAAAAAGTGTCATCAATTTAATTACCAAACTATACTGTTTAGAAAAGAAATACAGCACACATTCAGTTCATACA
This sequence comes from Tonatia bakeri, assembly GCA_004024845.1. Taxonomy (NCBI): domain Eukaryota; kingdom Metazoa; phylum Chordata; class Mammalia; order Chiroptera; family Phyllostomidae; genus Tonatia; species Tonatia bakeri. The sequence continues at coordinate 134,982 of PVIA01001724.1, read as the reverse complement.
TGCAAAGTGGCTTTTTTGCTTAGAATTGTTTTGTGGCATTGTTACTTAAAATATTGTGAAAAAATTAAGAGAAGGGACTCTGCTTTTATTCTGACATGCATATAAAATTTTTTGAACCAGTTTGTACCTTAGAGTTTCTCTAATTCAGTGGTTTTCAACCTCGGCTTCACATGAAAGTAACCAGGAGCTTTAGAAAAACCTTGATGTCTGAATCCTACCCAAAGAGTCTGCCGTAATCAGTCTGGGATGCAGCCAGGTATCCCCAGGTGCTCCTAATGTGCAGCCACGCTTCAGACTGCTGATGTGGTCCAACCCCGCTTTTGCAGAGAGGTGATACAGTCACAGAGGAAATTACCTGCTTCGTATTTATTTGTAGTTGTCTAATATGCAGAAGCAGAGGGAAAAGATTGTTGCATTGTCATACCTCAAAGCTCTTTGTTTCCAAAGTAAGAGCGAAGGGCCGGTATTTGGGGAAGAGTGTCAATTCTTAAATAGCAACTCAGATGCAGAACAAGTGAGTTGAGAAACACAAGCCATCTTAAAAAGGCATTGAAATCCCTAAAAAAAGTTTATTTTTTTTAGATATGTGCTACTAAGATATTATGGAAAGTAAGAATAGGTAAAGAATTGATGAAGCTATTTCTCATACAAAAGGTAATTGTTAAGAGATCATTATTAATCAGAAATAAATATTGAAATCATCAGTTTTAAATCGTTTTCCATCTTTGAAGTCTATGATTTTGAGTTAAGTAGATTAGCTTCATAAAATAATATCTATAATTTAAAAATGCAAATAATTGACAACATTGTATTTGTAAAGTTGTATTCAGTAGTTTGACATTAACTCTTGATACTTGCTCTTAGCATTTTATGAGGTATTATGGAAATAAAGGAAACAGCACTGAAATTATCTTCAGTTTGCTTAAAATCCATGGCAAGAAATAACCATGAGAAAGAAATCTAGAAAGCATGTATAAATGTACCACTTTTATTCAAATATTTATAGAGTTTCTACTTTGTGCTAGATACTCTGCTAGGTACCAGGTACTGAGTATTGAGCAAATGGACACTTTCCCTGTGCTTATGGAATTAGTCATGTGAAGATGTGAAATCCAATAGTTCCTATTCTGCCTTAATATATTCTTTAGTCATAGTGAAGTTCCTCCTTCATTATAGTTATGATCAAAATATTAAATCAAAAGTAATAGCCTGGCAACCAAGATAGAATCCATAAAGAAGAAGATGAAAGATAAAGATTGAACATAAAAATTTTAGAATTTGTGTCAAAGATTATTTTAAAAATAAAAGGCCAAATGGAAAAAAAAGTTAAAAACCCTTAACTGGCAAAGAGAACTTAAAAATATTTTTTTTTAAACTGAAGCAGGAAAATATGCCTAAGATACAGACAATTCAGAAAAGCAAAATGTTTAATATATGTAAAATGTTTTCATCTTAACTCTGATTGATGAAATACAAATATAAACAATGTAATTCTGTTACTTCCAAACTTTCTATGAAAGTTTTTTTACAATTCTTTTTATGAACTTACAGTTTATTTACAGTTTGTTGTAATTATTGTTATTACAAATAATGCTGTAGAAAATATTCTTACAGGTTCAATTTCCGCACACGTGCAAGTATTTCATTAGAATACGTAGTAGACGTTGTTGGGCCACTTTTTTACTGCAAGCAAACCCTACCTTATCTAAAACCATGCTCTTAAGACACTCAATTTCCTCTGCTCTCCCACGGAAAGGCTGAAATTTTAGGTTGCCTGTCACTATTTAGTCAAACAAAGGTAGTAACTTCTCATTTATAAAGTTATTACGAACAAGAAAGCAAGGCCACCTCAGCTAATAGTAACTGGCACTAGTTTACAGAGTATTTACTGTGTGCCGAGCACTGTCTTACCTGCTTTTATTTGCATAATCTAATCTTCACTCTATTGTGCGGGTTCTTTTAACCTTGAGGTTATGAGATTTAGCATCCAGACCTTACTGGAGTCCGAGGTCTTCTGCTAAGTGAGGCCTTCACAGTGGGACTCAGACTTTCCATCTGACAAGCTCGCGGAAGTCTAGGCCTGCTCTCAATAACATCATCTGCACTTCACGTTCTGGGCAGCTGTTCCCACTCGAGGTGCAGCTCTCGCCTGCAGCAGGGAAGCACCGCCGCCCCCAGGGGCTGTGCGGGCTGTGCCATCTCGCAGGTGGTGTTGGAATGAAGGAGAAAAGATGGGAAAATCATTTGTCTTCCATGACCGCTTCATTTCCCTTTGCTTTTTTACTCAGAATCTCCTCGGAAAATACTCACACACAGGTGCTTTTAAGATGTTACTTCAAGAAAGGCAAGGGTGGAATGTTTTGCAAATCAATTAGATTTTTATAGATTTTAGAAGTATTTTCTGTCATTGGAAAATACAGTAAATACCATTCTTCAGTTTATAGTCTTCTGAAAATTACATTACCAAAAATATAGAAAAATTAGCAAACTAAGTGCTCATTCAATCACATGGTCAATTGTGAACATGAAACATCATATAAAAAGATGATTAGTTCAAAAACAAAATGATTTTTTTTAAACTTACTGTATGGTAAAGTATTTCCCCAGGAAACTGCCTACTTTCTCAACATTCAGTGCTGGCCTTTTTTCTCTACAGCACATTTTAAATTATCACTATGATGATTTCTGGAGCAGACTCAATGAGACTTTTCTTTCTCTCTTTCCAGGTAGAGGTGAAGCCATATGTGCTAGATGACCAGATGTGTGATGAATGCCAGGGCGCACGCTGTGGTGGGAAATTTGCTCCCTTTTTTTGTGCCAATGTCACTTGCCTGCAGTATTACTGTGAGTTTTGTTGGGCAAATATCCACTCTCGTGCAGGACGTGAGTTCCATAAGCCATTGGTAAAGGAAGGTGCTGATCGCCCACGCCAGATCCACTTCCGCTGGAACTAAGAACAGCGAACCTGCCTCCGTTTAACAAGGAAAGAAAGGCTGCATGTGGCCCGCCGTGTCTGAAGATACTGACCTGCAGAAGAAATAAGTGCTTCTTCTGCTCTCACCCCAGCTGTCAATACATGCATCTCTATCAGCAGCCGAAACACTACAAGCCTCTTGTTTTTCACCAAAACCCTACATCTCAGGCTTACTAATTTTTGTGATATTTTCATGTTAAAATAAAATGTTTTTTTGTATTTTCTCCAAGTTATTTTTATATGTAAAGTTAAAATTAGATATGAGAATGTTTTGCGTAGGGGCAAACAGTCTGCTGCTATATAGTGGGTGAAGCGTGCACTTATTTCTAAACGTGGGTTTTTAACTTCAAGATCTGCCCCAGTAATTTACCAAAGGTAGCAAAATAATAGTGAAGATGGAATATGTCTGCTACAAATGCTTATTTTTATTGTTGCTATTTTCAGTGTATACATAAACTAAAATTAGGGTTGATTTTTTTGCTCTCCATTTTGACTTGCAAGAAATAATACCTCAAGATAATCTGATTTATTAGCTATTTTTAAACATTTTTAATCACAAGCTGTATTAGCTTTGCTGCTATATAGGTGTTATGTGTAAATGCCACCTATTAATACGGGATTGAAAACGTTAGAGACACACTGCATTGCAGATAAAATGCAGGCAGCACAATATGGCCTAAACTGCCATAGTTTTAGAATGTGAAAAAAAAATGCATGTTTACTTACTGTATACACCATATGCATGCACTAGAGTTACTAACTAACAAGAGGTGAGGTATTGCAAATGTTCAAAAAAGCTCTCTTGAATCTAGTTAGCATGAACAAATTATAAAAATTTGTTTAAAGAAAGCAAACTTGCATGCATTATTGTGACTTCAAGTTTAAAAAATTGTCCTACATGTGTATAATATGCAAATTAGCTTTAGATTAGAGAGTGCAGCCATTTTTGTGATCTGGTCAGTAGTGGAATTCGATTTTATGCAGACTGGATGTAATATTTGTAATCCCTGTGCAATTTTGTGATGTGCGGTTCTAATTCATGTGCAGTGATATAGTATAGATAAAAGATTGAGTAAAAGAGAAATACTAGAATTTTAAACAAAGTTGATTTTAGCCCCTTTGATAGTTCATGGTTAAGACATCCTTTATAAACCAAAGATGGCCAGCACACTGCTAACCAGTCACCAAATGTAAGACCCACAAGAAGCCCATATTTAAACAAATGAACTTTTATAAAAGAATGCAAAACTTTAGTAAATCTAAGTAAAGTCAAAATGGAGATGGGGAAATATACAGATGGCTAGTTGCATAAAATTCAATTTTACCTTAAAGACAATGGTGAAATCTGTCTTGAACTTGCTTACATGTTTGACCTATATATATATTGGGGTCTTCTGTCTAAACTGGGGTCACTGTTGCATGGAACACTGTCGTTCTTAATGGTTAAGAATTGCTTTTTAAAAAATTTTTGATGAAGGAATTTTGGTAATGACTTTGCTTGCAGTTTTTGGGAAAGTGGCATGGAAACATGCGGCCGGTAATGAGTTTCTCTTGGTACTGAAACACTGTTAGAACACCATTAGGGACATTTTTTCTCTTTAGAGCATTTTTAATGCAGCCAGCCCCTATATTTTAATGTAAAAGCTACTCTGCAATCTAAGCAAAGCAGCAACAATGGTAGATGTTTTTTTAAATGCAGAACTAAGATTCTTGACTCTAAAGAGAGAAAATTACAAGGGTGTTGTCTTAGAGCAACCCCTTGGGACAATCCTTCATGTGAGCAAAGTGTTGATCTTAACATTGGTTGTCTATGGTGTGCTTTTTGTACTGTAAAATATGTGGTTCATGTCTGACTCTGCTGTTTCATTGTGGCTGTGGTTCAAGTTTTTAATGTTTAAGGTTGATGCTGTTTTCAGAAGAGCTTTTTACTAATTTATTTGTCGATGTTCCCTATTTGTTACTTAACCATGATCCTCCAGATTTTTGGAGTATTCTTTCCTAACCTTAACCCTGCCAACCTTGATCCATTTGACATTTGTTATGCACTATTTTTATATCTCTGTGAGAGATTTTTCCAACAGTCAGCTATTTTATGGCACACTTTTTTTGACTGATGACATCTCCTTTGCTATACCTCAATTTTTGGAATTTAGAAAAGAAATCAGTAGTTTTGCAATGTTAATTATTTAGATATTTAATTTCGCAGATTTTTAAACTTTATTTTCATAATTTCTGCTTCGTGTTTAAAATTGAAGAGCCTTTTCATGTATTAAATAATGAACAGTAAAATAAATTATATGATGCAAATAATTGGAGATGTTGAAAATCAGTTTCCCTTCTTAAACAAAAATAAATATTGGGAATGAAGGGAAATGTAATAGAACACCCTCTTTGCCACGGGTAAAAATGACAGAAATGTATGGTTTGTTTCACCTTCATTTCTGTTACAATTAAAGCTTGTTATCTAATATTTTGATCCTTTCCCACCTTACCCCTACCTCTTTTTATTTTTGCCTTTTATGTACTACCTTCTTATTTTCTAACTGTTGAACACTGTATTGGAGTTTTTTTTTTTAATTTACAGATCATATTTATTTTACTATTTTTGTAGAAATTATTAATTTTGATTGTATTTTTGTATTTTCAAAGCTTCTTCAGTTGTGTTCTCTAAATGTTCTTATTGCTGCCCAAAAGTATGACTATGGAGGAAAAAAATACTTTAAAAATCCACACTTTTTGTTAAGAAGGAAACATTTAGCATTTATATATTTGTGTATGGAAAACACTTGACATTTTATCCCTGTTGCATCTGGCTGCACAGAGCCTCTCCTCAAAGATGCTACAAAACTTGAATATAACACATTTTGGAAGGCTGACTAACCTCGATTCTGTGTCGTGATGTGCAATACTGTTTCTAATGTTTGTATAAAAAAAATAACAGTGTAAACCTTTTTAATGCAAATTTATTTTTTTCATTGCATATTTTGCAGATTTTATCCACAGTGTCATTTTTTACTGTCAGAAAAGATACCCCTTTTGTCATTGCAACTATTTTTTAAATCCAGAAATCTTTGTACTGATGTAAATGATTGTAGTTATTTTGGATAGTGTTTTGCTAACAAAAGGAGAGACTTTTTTCATGCATATTTCTATTTTGTTTTTTTGGGTTTTATTTTATTTTAATAGTAGTAAAATACTTGGAATAATTTTTCATATTCTTGTCATTAATATTATTTTGTATTTTTATGTGGAAATATATAATTTTATGACACTAATTGCTAAAGTTTATTTTATGTTGAATTATTTTTGGAGCTGAAATCTTTGTAATATTAAAGCAACTAGTTTCTAATTCCCAGTTTCTGTATAGAATCGCACAAGTGGTTTATGGAGTGTTTGGATTGTAATTATAAATGGTTCTTTGATATGCAAATTAATATTTTCAGTTGATTTTATTTTATATTCCTAATGGGGTGTTAAAGCTGTTTTTTATTTTTTTCTAAATAAAAAGAGAACCCATGATTTTATGGACACTAGGTAAACGCCTTCAGCTTAAATTTTTTGGTTAAACTATTTTAGTTTATTTTATTGTTATCTTCCAAGTGTCTAAATCTCCAGTCTGTCTGTTGTACTGGTAATTTAACTCTGTAATGGAATAGTTTGCTGCCAACTATTTATATTAAGTAATTTTTAAATATTTGTAATATTGTTGACTGACTAATAAACTATTAAGTTATTGGCATAGTTGTGGAATCTTATTCTTCGTTTCAAATCTATCAAAATACCCATCAATGCCAAGTGCAATCCTGTAAGACGGTTTAGCAACATGAGTACACCGTGAAGCCCAGGCTGACTCTACATCTAGAGCAAATGTAGGGAGAGAACTGTGGAGGTCATCCATCCAGCAGTTCTGCCCAGAAGCCCTTTGCATCAGCACCCCCTCCGTGCTCACCCTCAGCGCCTCCCCCCACCCACCCACCCACTCACACAGAAACTTTACTGTTGCGGTCATTACAGAGGGTCAGCATGACCACGTCCCACGTGCTCAAAAAACTGAAAAGCTGTTGACCATTTTACTAAATGCACAGTTTCCATGGTGCTTCCTCAGATACCCTCTGGTTGGAAGCCACTCGCCTTATAATTTTTCCACCTGCTTTCTGCGCAGCCTCCGAGTCCTTCAGTGGCCACCCTGTAGAGAGGGAAAGAAGAGGGCAGCAGAAGTCACCCGGGGTCCAGGTTGCTCGTGCCGATTGTAACTACAATGGCTCTACTTTTAACCCGAGCAGAGTTGGAGTTCTGCTTAAAAATGGTGTGCAAGCCTGGGGCAGAGGAAGGAAAGGAGTCTCTTGTCTTTTTTAGAAAATGTTTAAAGAGTAAGCAATCATAAACAACTTTTGATTTTACCTGGGAGGACATAGATACCCCAGAAAAGGTAAAACCGTATCTCCTCGTGTTCTGCAAAACATCACCAAAGCTCCTTAAAGGGGCTAACTTGGTACCAGCACACGCTGCCATTTTTTCTATTTGGAATCCTATTTTCCTTTTGCCAAACAAACCCTTTCCATAACAAAACCAAGGGCTTCCTCCGTCTGCATTCTGGCTTATTTTTAAGACTTGGCAGGAACTGCACGTTGTTGACTCTTACCCCTGCTGCTGGCATAAAGATCGTTTGTCTTCCTGATCTCCACTGTCCCTGTGCTATTTAAGAGAAGAACAAACTTGGAATACTGACCAGGTGTAGGGTAATAACCACGTGGGATCCTTGGTTGCCTGGCCATTTCACAGTCTGGTAGGTGAAAAATCAGACTAATTCGAACTCAATGTAATATACTACAAGAGATAAAATACACTATAGCAGCTGTGTGTCAAGTGTAATTGGAAGGACTTTCTACTGAAAGAAGTTAATTTCTTTGACGTGATTTTACTTAAGAATTCACACAGGAGTTAGCATTTGACTTGAATTTTGGCATGAACTAAAGAACTCAAAGTTTAGCACTCAATTTGTTTCTGAGAGAATTACTTGAAGATCTATTCCACCAAAAGAAAGATGAAATGTCCAGGAAACAGGAAGACATGTGACATTGTGATTTATAATAAATATATATTTAGTCTTCATCTTCATTTCTGGCACACAGCTCCTGTAACCCCGGGAGTTTTCTATGCGATTGGAGCAATAAAGGTATCTTGATATTTATAACAAACCCCTTTCTACCATACTTGAGTTTACATTAATGAGGGGACGTTTGGAAAGCACCTTGAGCATACCAGCTCATTGCCAAGGAGACCAGTCTTAGGTGAATAGAGGGTTGGAACTTTCAGTACCCCTACTTCACACCCCTGCACCTTGTCCCCTCTGACCTCCAGGGAGGGGAAGAAGCTGGAAGTTGAATCTATCTCCAGTGGCCAATGGTCTCATCTTGTCTATGCAGGGAAGTCTTAGTAAAAGCCCACAGGACAGGGTTCAGAGAGCTTCCAGGTTGGACATAAGGGTGCATGACAGGAGAGGGCATGGAAGCTCTGTGCCCTTTCCCCCCTGCCTTGCCCTGTGCATCTCTTTTCATCTGGCTGTTCCTGAATTATAGTCTTTTATAATTAACCAGTGACCTTGTAAATGAAATGTGTCTCTCAGTTCTGTAAGCCACTCTAGCAAATTAGTCAGACCCAAGCTGGGTGTCGTTGGAACCTCTGGTCTGTATATAGCCTGTTGGTCAGAAACACCTGGGCTTGTAATTGGCATCTGAAAGGGGGAAAAACAGTCTTGCAGGACTGAGCCCTACACCTGTGGGATCTGATACTATCTTCTGGTATAGATAATGTCAGAATTAAGTTGAATTGCAGGATACCTAGCTGGTGTTGGAGCATGGGGGTCGTGTGGTGGGAAAAAAAATGCATAGTGTAATTGGTGTTGCAACTATAACTCCGTATGAGCCCTTTGATAAATGTATTCAGAAACCCATTAAGAACTGGCGAACTAGAGAAATTCCTTGCACAAGACATCCCCAAAGACCAAATCCTACTGGTCTTGCATATGTCTTTTTTTGACACTTAAAGGAATATGTATTTATATGCGAGATAGTTTGGTTAAATGCTATCTCTTGTTTTGTAATCACTATAAAACATATGTACCAAGCAAGTAAATAATTGGATAGTATTAATCTTGGAGGGTTAGTGTTGATGTTTCTAACCCTCCCTACCAGCTAATGAACCATGGAGACTACATACTGCCCTTCGAAACCAAGTTCTCCCTCCTTGTTGCCGTGGAGTTCAGTTAACAAACAGCCCTGGAAGGCAGGGCGGCCGGAGCGCCCTGCTGCATTCTGTTACATCACTGGCTACACTTTCTCCTTCCCATTGCCGTTTCACGTTAGTGTTTTATCTCTTCTCCTTACCGGATGTTAACTCTCCCAGTAAGCATCAGCTTGTATTGTTTTCTTTTTTCTCTTTTTTGTAAAGGTATAAAACTCACACTTTTTAAAGGTACAGCTTAATGATTGGGGAAATTGTACACAAAATTACCATTAACAAACCAGATCCAGAACAGTGCCCTGGCTCAAAAAAGTTCCTTGTGCCTGTTGTTCACTTGTGCCTCGACTGTAGGCTCTGGCAACCACTGGTCTAGCTGCTCTGACTGTAGCTCTGCCTTCGCTAGCAGTTCATACCATCGGAATCCTAAGATACATAACATTGTGTTTGACTTCACTTAGGGTTGAGGTTTTTGAGATTTCTTCATGCTGTCGCAGGTCCTAATGTCATTGTCTTAATTTCATATCAGTATTTTCACGGCACACAATTTGCCCACTCGTCAGCTGATGGACATTTGGGTTTCCTTCAGTTTGGGGGTATTGTGCACAAGGTTCACAGATTTTCATATAAGTATGTTTTCATTTCTCTTGTATAAAGACTTAAAGTGAAATTGCTGAGTCATATGATCAATGTATGTAACTTTATAAGGTAATGCCACATTCTTTTCCGGGACGGCTGTACTATTTTGCATTCTCCTGGCAATGTATCAGAGCGCGCCAGTGTCTCTACACTCTCCCTGCCCTTCGGTATTTGGTGTGTTTGCTGTAGCCAGTTTAGTGGACGCGAAGTGTTACTCTCACCGCGGCTTTAATCTGCATCTTGTTTGTTATGGTGCTGTTGAGCCCCCTTTCATGTGCTTATTGGCCATTATCTGTCTTCTTCTGGGAAGCGTCCATGTCCTGTGTCTGGTTTTTATTTTTTAAACCTGGCTATCTTATTAATAAATCATGAATGATCTTTACATACTCTGACTATAAGCCATCTGTTTAACATACATATATTTAGCAAAAACTTTTCTCCCAATCTGTGATTTGCCTTCTTGCATTCTTAACTGCGTCTTTCAAAGAACAACTATTTCAAATCTCGATGAAATTAATTTTATCATTTTTTTCTTTTTTGGAGTTTTTGGTTTTCGGTGTTTTGTTCAAGAAATATTTGCCTCATCCAATGTCCCAAAGACTTTCTCATATGCTGTCTTCTACAGCTTAATAGTTTTAGCTCTTACATTTAGGTATGTGGTCAATTTAAGTTAATATTATGTATGTTGGGGAGTAAGGTTCCAGGTGTTCTTTTTTTAATACAGATAACCAGTTTTAGTGTAACACTCTTTGGAAAGCACTTTGCCTTTTCCGATTGAATTACCTGGGCATCTTTGTCAAAAATAAATTGATCGTATCAGTGGGGACTGATTTGGACTCTCATCCTCATCCATTGATCTGTGTGTCTGTCCTCACATCAATACCACAGTCTGGATTACTCTTAGACTTGCATTTACAAAACAACAACTGCTAAATCCTCTGGTCATTAAACAACTGCTTCAGATTCTAGAAAAGCCATTGATCTACCTGAACAGTTCCACCCTATAGCCTTACAGAGGACCAACATGGACCTTACAGAGAACACCATGGCTGAAAAGTGTGAGTCCTCCATAGATGGAGAAGGAAGGGACTCAACACATTGAAATCAGTGACAGCACACAGCACCTGGAAGCAATCGCCGTGCCAAAAAAAAGCTGTTAAGCCTGTATATTGCACTCAGTTCCTGGTTAGCGATGGCCGTGCAGAAGAGTAAGTTTGGGAGGTACTAAAGCAAGGCTTTCCAACCACTTCTGGATCAGAGTGAAGGTCCATTCCAGGCAACATTAATCAAGCCTACAGGACATTTGAGGAGAATTTTAGCATACAGTCATTCATATTACAGTTCAACTTCAGAATATTCATCAAGCATGTAATAGTGGATATAAAGATTAGAAAGATAGATCAGATCAGATAGGTAGATAGATGTGGATATGTGAATATTAAAAAGGCAAGGTCAATTCTAGTAACAGACTAATAATTTCAATAACACGTTAAAGTAAGGGTGAGGTGTATGCGATGGGCCACAAGAGCAGAGAGCAAGGTAAGTACCTAACCTGATATGTTTCCTGCAAGAGATGAAAACTGAGGTTCAGCATGAAGGATGTGCAAGACTCAGCCGCAAAAAGGAGGTGAGGTGAGTATTTCAGGGAGAGGGAAGAGTCAGCACAGGTTGAAACAGCCTACTGTGTGCATCCCTGGGGCAGACTGCAAAGCTGGGCATGGCAGACTGGAGATCTTACCGTGTCAGCTTACGGCCTTTTTCAAGACCCAGCCCCACTGGCACCTCCTCCAGGAAGCCTGCTTCCAATTAGCTTTCTCTCCACTCCTCGCCCCCTCGAGTTGGGATCCACCCTTTTCTCCTCTTTTCATCCTCACTGCTTTGCATCCTCCTGGGGCCTGCATCCTGTCCTGTATCTGCATCACCCACGTGGGAAGCTACAACAGCCGTGTCCCCAGCATTCAGGACCAGTGCCAGGTCCAGCAGCATCAGGAAATGTGCTCACCACAAGGCTAATCCAGTTCATAAGAAAAGCAGCCATTTAACAAATAAATGCCTTCTTTCTGTGTTCCAGAAAGTTATCGGAACAGGTTTGAGAAAGGGGTTAGATAGGCCTTAACAAAAGTTAAGAGGCATGAGTTCTATCCCTAGCACTACCCTCTTATTTGGTTATTTCAGGCCTCTTCTCATCTGCTCTCCTGACGTCTAAGAAGAAACCAAAGCATGTCAGCATCTGGGCGTCAGACACCAAATGGCCAGCACAGGGTAATAATATCGAGAGAGAGATAGTACTATAGGAAGTTAGGGGGTTCTACCTCCGAATGAGCCCTGTTATGATTCAAAGATTATAATTCTTGACAACTGGGATGCCAGCTTGAGCAAGGCAAACTTACAGTTAGACGTCTACTGTACTAATAGCCAAAACAACACAAGTTTGGTTTAAAACTTGAAGTGAATTTCAGTCAGAAGCAATAGGTACCTGAAATATTAAGAAATACCCCCTTGAATGCTTTATAACGTTTCGAGGTACATTTGAAAAATATTTTCTACCAAACAGTGAAGTTGGATCTTGCACCTCCCTGCTCACCCAATTACCTCTGAACTGTGTACTGGCCCAGGAAGGAAAGCCATCAGTTGAGTTAGGCATAGTTAGCAATACAAATGTCATAGCCATTTTCCAGAGACAGGCCAATAGGATATATAGATATACGTGAGGAGATTTACTATGGAAGTTGGCTCACGTGATTATATGCCATGATCTGTCCGCAAGCTGGAGAACCAGGAAAGACAGTGTGATAATTCAGTCCAAGTTTGAAGTCCTGAGAACCAGGAACTCCAATGTCCAAGGGTGGGGGAGGATGGACGTCTGAAAGTGGTAGGGGCATCTCTCCTGTGGTGTGACTTTTCCTAGTGCAAAGCAGACACGGCACGGCATATCAATCAGGGGGCTGGTGTGCATGGTGCAAGCTGCTCTTGGTTAAAGTGGGCAGTTTAGTCATGAAGGTGAAACAGTTTCACATGAAGCCCAGTTGTTTTGTTCAGATGTCCCTTAGCTTCTCAAGACCGTGTCAGGCTCTTCCCTCGTCTGGGCCTTTGCATTAGCTATTCCCTTTGCTTACAATGCTCTTCCCCCAGATCACTTCTCAGTCTTCACATCTTAGAATCCAGAAGGCCTCCTGTGTCCACACCATCTAAAGTGACTCCCTCCGTTTCACCTCCATCTTGGTGTCCTATCTAGTTCAAGTACACCGGCTCGCACACTCTTGCCGTCACCTGTAATCCCTGCCAAAGCTTTGGTGAACAATTCCGTGCACGTTTGGACCTGCTGCAGGCTGACAGTACCTCCATTTAGGTGCCTGCTGCTCTCCCCTTGTGTTTTGCCCCAGGTCATCTCTGTTGCCTGTGACAGCCTGCTCCACACCCATCCGTGAGAAACACAAGTACCTGGGGGCCAGTACCAGCCCATGGGGCCACCGTGAGATCACAAGACTCGAGACAGCGGTCAGTTGCTTCTCCCTTGCGCCCCTCTGGTGGAAAGTGCTGAGGTGCGTTTTGTGTCTTCTCAGGACCCCTGAGCTAGTGGGATGAAAACACCAGTTGCTGACTGGTAGCCAGCTCTGAAGTCCTTCCAGTGGCTTTATTCCTCCCTTATTTTAATCTTCTTCATCCTTTACTTCTGCTTCCTACCGTCACTTTCAAAATAAGCTACCTGCATATAAATACTATTCTGGGGCCCTGCTTTTGGGGGAGTCTGGGAGCAGACACGCCCTGACCCCACTGAAACCAGCCAGAAGGCAGAAGGCAGGAATACACTTCATAACAGTCAGCCTCCCCCATCACAGAGCCAGGCAGAGGAGGTGCAGGGGGGTCTGGGGGGCAGATAAAACAGTGCTTCCCAAAAGTTTATTACCTCCTGTCTTAGGACCAAATAAATAAATGTCATTCAACGTGACATGTTCTCATACAAATCTCTAATTCAGTGACATATCATGGCTGCTGTCAGGAAGTTCTATGTCCACCTGGTTCATGGGCAAAGAGCTTTCTTTTGGAATGAGGTCATGTGAAATTGTAACAGGGAGCTTATGGAGCAGAACTGAGGCAGAACAGAGCCACCGCTGCGCAGTGCCGCTGTTGAGCACGCTCAGCCCTCACGAAGGACAGCCATGAGACGGGCTTCAGTGACGCCTCCAAGTCTAAGTCAGGGCACGTCCCCACTGGTAAAATGGAAACGCTCTCCCTCCACACGGGGACAGAGGCAGCTTGTTGAGAGGCATTCCAGCTCTTTGCAAGGAATGTGTTTCCAAACCGGCACCACTGACAAAGGCTTCCCCTCAGCCAACAGGACACTCTGCCGTGCAGTGGTGGAGGGAGAGAAGTTTCAGAACGGAGCTGCGGTGCGTGCAGCAGGGCGGGGTGCGGGGGGCTGTGTCGTCTGAGGTCTCCACAGATGTGTGCGAAAGTGAACAGAGATGCAACACGGCGAAACCTGAAACAGAACGTGACCCTGGATTCAGCTCTCCGGTGGCAGGGCCTAAACTGGCCCTTTGTTTGATAGTTGGCACATTGTTCCAAGGCAGCAATGGTCCATTTCAGGGCGACACATGACACCCTCAGGGAAACGGGACTTGGAAGAAGCAGAAGGCACAGCCCCTGCAGGAGAAACAGAGTGATGGTGTGTTCTTTCCCTGGGCAAGGCGGCTCCCTGCACACCGGGATGCTTCTCCCAAACAAAGGTCCTTTGGAAAAGAAAGAGCAACTCCTAGCTCTTCTCAGTCATGAGCAGACTCTTTTATGTGGAAGGGAGTTGTGAGAAGTTGGCTCCTGTTAAATGTCAGATGACTGCGCTGATTTGATTCTGTGTGGGGCCATAACGGTGTAAGGAGTCAGGTAAGTACCAGGAACACAACATTTACTCGGAGCCAGAAAGACTGGGGATAAACCTCAGTTCTAACAATGGTGACACCAGTTCGGCTCAAGATCCCGTGTAATCCTCAGAACAGCTCCATGAGCTCGGTACTGATGTGAACCCCGTTCCGCAGATGCATAAACTGGGAGAGGTAGAGGAAAGGTCGTGAGGTTACAACGCTGGCAGGTGTCAGGTCCGGGATCCTGACTCAAGCCTGTCAGACCCTTAATCCTAATTCTTTACTAGTTGAAGGACCTCAGCAGGTTCACTTAACTCCTTCTGAGGGTCATGCCTAGATATTTTAAACACACCTCATGATGCTCATAGGCTTTAGACCAGGAGCACGTGAGTTTATTCAGCGAGCATTCCCAGAGAACTGGTGGTGTGCGTTCAGGACACTGCACGTCACGGAGAAAGTGCCCAGAGCAGTGTCTGGTACGCTGATTGTTCACTTGGTTGATGTGGAAGTGAGTACACCCTTCTTTGTCACGGCACCTCCCCTCCTCCCCTCCACCCACAAATGCCCCACCTCCGTCTTAAAGAGCCCCCCCCCCCGAGTGCACAGCGGTGGGCGGCAGGGCCCACTGCCCACTGTGGAAATCGGTTGGGATAGACCCTCCGTCTCTCTGCGCCACAACCCCCCTTTCCTCCACCGACCAGGGGCAGGTGTATGACAAGCTGGGCTAACCAGTCCCATCCTTAGACAGCTGACACGCCTTTCTGGTCTCCGTGGCCAAGGCACAGAGGCCAGGCTGGCAGTCTGGCCCCGTGACCAGTCCCCCCCGGCTTCCACCCCTCCCCCTGCCTCAGTCAGGGCTCAGGGAGACGCGGCCCCCACCCCTGTCCGTGAAGCACAGCTCCTGTCACTTGGAATCGCAGCCTCTGCCCTCCTCTTCCCATTTCTGCTCCTGCCACCCCACAGTCAACTGTCCAGCCGGCATCTAAAACCTAAACCAGGTCAAGTTGCTTTCTGGCCAAGGACCATTCACTGGCCCCCAAGCTACAGACCCTTCCCCATGCCGCAGGCTGAACTTGCCCATAACCTCATTCCCCACCCCACCCACCTGCCCTCAGCTCCAGCCGCCTGGGCCAGTGTGTCCTCCTCGGGGTTCCCTGTGGCATCCTGCCTGCCAGCCACCTTGTCACGGGGCTCCTTCCTGCTTCATCCGGGCTTGTGTTCCGTGTTATCTCCTCAAAGAGGTTCCTCCCTAGCAGCGTTATTGAAAATAGCACCTCACCTACTACATGGTCGCCCTCATTCTTCCCCATGGCGTGTTTTCTAACTGAAAGGTCTATTCTTTCTGCATTTCCAGGCTCTCTCTGTTTCCCTCTCTAGAGTGTGAGCTCTCTAAGGGTATGGGTTTTGTCTGTCTGTCTGTCTCTCTAGAGCCCAGAACTCTGCCTGACACATATTAGATAAGGGAGAGAGAGACAGAGATGGGGGGGTGTGGGGTGGGGACAGAAAGAGAGAGAGGGAGATTAAAGGACATTAATATAATAATACTGTGATCAAAAATTGGGCTGTGGGGAGCCCTGATAGTTGCTTACGAATTATCCTGGGTGTGTCTGTGATGCTGTCTGTGGGTCAGGTTAGCACTTCAGTCTGTAGACTGATTAAAGCAGGCAGCCCTTTCCACTGCAGGCGGCCCCGTCCTTTCCCCTGGAGGCCCAAGCAGAACAAAAGGCAGAGGAAGGGGAAGTTCCCTCTATTTTCAAGCTGGGACACGGGTCTTCTACTGTCCTCAGACTGGACCTTCCACGCACCATCCACTGTCCTGGTCCTCGGGCCTTCAGACTGGACTGGAGCTACCCCAAGCTTTCCCCGGGCGTCCAGCTTAGTCTCGGCAGAGCTGGTACTTATCAGCCGCCACAGCTGGTGAGACAGTCCTTCATAATAAATGTCTCTCTACATATCCATGTGTGTGTGTGTGTGTGTGTGTGTGTGTGTGTATGCACACATCCCTGTTTTTCTAAAGAGCCCTAACACAATACTTCTTACATTCTTGAAGGCAATTGTTCTGACTTTTAAAATTATGTGTTATAGAAATAGCACCTTATATACATTTAGAAAGTTAAAAAAGATTGAAAACTTGATGATCCCAGTATTCAAATTCAGCAAGTGTTCACATTTTATTACACTTCCTTCCAGTATTTTCCTACACATGCATTGTTGTTCTGCAAAGATGTAATTATACTGTATATAGTTTCCCATTATTTTTGTATTAAATTATAGGCATTTCTCATTGTTACTTTAGTTTTCATAACCATCATTTTTAAATACCTGTACAGGAGAGTATATGAGCCACAATTGACTTAAATTCCCACTGCTTGTTTCAAATCTAATTTGTTTCCATTTTTCATCATTACAATAGTAAACACCTGCCTGCATAAAGAATTTTCCATATTTAGAATTATTTCCTCAGGTTATATTGTCAAAAGTGAAATAATTGCATTGAAGTCTACAGATTACTTAAGGCTTTTTTACAAACTTCCAAACAGTTTCCTAGAAAGGTCCTTCTGATTTGTATTCACTCCAGCAGAATAGGAGAGTTCCCATCATACACACACTGACCAGTGGGTGTAGAATAATCTTTCAGTTTCATAATTAATGAAATTGGGGGGGTAGCATGCGATAATGCTGCCTGCCACAGCCATTCTTAGAGGCCCCTCTGCCTTGCGGTAACTCTGACACGTGTTATGGTGGGTTCCCCTTCAGGAGATAATCGAATAGTTGTATGTGCCTCATTACCATATATATTCCTGCAGAAAAGCTTATGTTTTTGGCTAGGCATTGATGAGTCCTGAATTTTGTGTTGGTGATTTTACAGGACAAGATTGGAAAGGTTTTCCAAAGATTAGCTTCCAGCTCTACATATTTCAAACTTCATTTCTCCTTCATTGCGTTTGTCTGTCCGCCAACAAAAGGCAAGTTCTCTCACAATGAGTTTGGGTCCATGTCACATCTCCTCACAGCATGTGGGGATCCCCAACTCCTCACCCACAATTCCAAAATCTAGGGAGCTCTTCAACCAAGGCTTTACTTAAATGGTGGCAACACCTCGCTTGACCTGAAGTCGGGGGGCCACCTCAGGTCCTTGTTGACCTCAGTGTCGATTTTAATATGTATCTTGCAGAAGGGCTGGTGATTGGTTGTGAGGTGCTGCCCATAGTTGTCTAGGAGTCTCACACGTACCTTTCTAAAATTCTAAATTCAGAAGCAGAACTCCAGCCCTAAGGATTTCAGATAAGGAAGTGTGGACTGTTTTTAAAGGCTGGGAGCCCCTGGCCTGTAACATGGTTTAACAGGCACATAAACATGATTATTTTCTCAGGGAAACATGGTTTCCATTTAGTCTGACACCAACTGGTGCACAGCAACCCCTCTCTGGCACTAGCCACCCGGAGGTGGTGCACGCCCCACAAGCTGAAGGGCACAGCTCCAGCGAGACTGTCCTCACGTGAGACACCTGCCAGGAGCGAAGGCCCCAAGGCACCCACCGTCCCGACCAGCAGGCTGCAGTGCAGGGGTTCCTGTGACCCCTGCTAATTTGGCAGTTTGCTAGAATGACTCACGGAACTCAGGAAGGCACTGTCCTTATGTACAGTGTGAGGGATACCATTCAGGAACAGCCAAATGGAAGGAAAACTAGGGCAAGTGCTGGGAGAGTGCTGAATGCACAGCTTCCATGCCCCTCCCCACAGAACCAGGACGGGTCCCTGCCCCAGCACATCCATGCATTGGCCAGCCAGGAGCTCCAACAAGCTTGGTGTCCAGCTTCCATAGTGGGGCCCCTCGTTCTGTAGGCGCGATTGACGAAATTGTTGGTCATGTGATCATGCTCAATCTCCAGCCCCCTTTCCTTCACCAGAGTCAAGTGTCTCAAAGTCTCAGCCCTCAAATTATATGGTTGGTCTTTCTGGTGACCAGTCCCCATCCTGAAATTATCTAGGGGCCAACCGTGAGTCACCTCATTAGCGTAACCTCAGGCGTGGTCCACGAGACTCATAAATTAACAAAGACACTTTTATCACTTGGGAAATGACTAGGGTTTTAGAAGCTTTGTGCCAGAATCTGTGGGCAAAGGCCAGACAAATGTTTTGTTACACAACACCATCTCATGTCTGTTAACACCCCTAGAGTCTTCTTCCTTTACCACTGTTGGGACCACTAGCTACCTCAGCTTAATGACCCAGGTTCTGACCGCTCTTTTTCTGTTGGTGTGACGCCCAACAGGAGGAAAAACTTCCAGGATGTTCCCACTGGATTAGTGCTAAACTCCAATCCCTTTTCTGCTCCTGGGTGGGGAACATGGAGATTTTCATTTAAATTATATGAATATTTTAGTAAAGATACATAAATATGCACACTTCTTTTGGTCAAAATTATTGCTTGATATTTTATAATTAACTGCCTTTCTGCGTTTTTAAAACTTTTCCTTATGTTTCAGACTAATAGTTGCTGGCTTAGAGGAATGTCATTAATTTTTACAAATTTATCTTCTCTGAGGCCTCTTTACTCATAAACTCTTACTAATTCTAGTAGTATTTGGGCTGAGTTATTTGGATTTTCATAAGTACTAGACCAAATCATCTTCACATAAGAATGTCCCTTTTTACACTTACATCACTTACTTCTGTTTCAACCTTAGGCGGTCCAAGACATGTAGGATACAATTCAATAACAAGTGTGATGCCAGGAGCTCGGTTTTATTCCTGATTTCAATGCAGGGACTCTGCTGTTTCATCATTAAGCACGACCTTGGCTTGGAGTATACTTAGTCTTGCTAGTGATGTAGACTCCAAGTGCTTGATATTAAGTGTTTTTATTATTAACAGATGTTGAATTTTATCGTCATTAATTTTTGCACATTATTTATTTTTAGGAGACTAACAACAGAATCTTTGTGGTTTTTTTGGTATACGAATGTATTGGAATAATTATTCTAGAATATGGGATCATGTGTAACAGCTAATTCTATCATTCTTGTAAAGTTGCAGTTAAAGAACCCCTCTGCATAGTTTCACTGATATCTTTATTGATTGCACAGGCCCTACCTGACCATTGGGCTCACTGTGGGGAGACCAGGTAAACTGCATGTTCTCCTGCAGCCCTTTTGAGACCCTTTCTGGAAGGTGAGATTTCTTTTTGCCCTACATTCTGTCCACCTATTGTCTAAAAAAAGCAGAGGAGAGCAATGGGGGGGAAATGGGACAACTGTAATACCATAATCAATGAAATACACTTAAAAAAAAAGAAATCTCACCTAAGCTACATTTTAGTAAAAAAATGTTCTACTTAATCAGAGGTCAAGAAACCATGGCCTTGGGGCCAAATCCCAGCCATTCACCCCCTGTTTTTGAAAATACGGTTTTATTGGAATACAATCATTTATGCCCATTCATTTGTTTATCGTCAGTGGTTTTTTCATGTTATAATGGCAGAGTTAAGAAATTGCAATAGAGAACTTATGGCCCATGTAGCATAAAATATTTACAATTTGGCCCTTGCAGAAAAAGTTGCCTACACTCTGCTCCAGACACAAATTAGTACTTGGAGGGAAAATGATGGGAGGAAGGGATTCCACCGCACAAAGCACCTCTTAACATGCATAGATGGGACATTCCTATGCTGGACTGAAGTTTCCACTGGCTCCCTGATCAGCCTCCTGCCTAGCCACCAGCACTGTCTATGGCATGGGTGTCTTTGGTCTTTTAAATGACTTCAGTATGAAAAGAGGCACCTTTGAGGCATGGGAATCTGGCCAGGCAAAATCACTGGGAAGAGGCAGATCTGGCAGCAGTCGAGGCAAACTGGGGAAGGCAGCTCCAGGTAAAATTTACATCTAAATGGTTCAGACCTGCCTTGTCATCATACCTGTTGGCATCAAAGCCAATTGGAGACATATGTTGGTTCACCTGGCCCAGGTAGACATTCCCCCTTAAGTAGTAATGTGATACTAATTTGCGGCAAGGAAAAAATTCCACCCAATCAGACTCAAATGCAATACTCAATCATCTTTAAAAAATTATTGAGAAAAAAGTCTGATGTGTAATCCCTGCCAAGTCAGTGTTCTGAAGATATGTGGTTATGGCTTCAGGTGAGATTGGTTTTGCTATAGGAATCTTTTGTTAACATTTTACCGCCTAAATCCCTTTTTCGATCACTAGTAGCTGAATTATGTTGAGTTGGAGACAAGAATTGCCCCTGAAGTGAGTTCAAGTGATTTCAAACCTTGCAAATTTCCTCTTTAAAATGAGAACGTGTAGCTGAGACCACAGGAGTTGGGTATTAACTGGACCCCCGGAAGGCCTCTGAGTTAGTGTCCATGTAGGATATACCACGTATTAAAGCAGAGGGAATGCAAATGAGCTGATCTGAAGCCAGCACGTGTATTAAAATACAAGGGTAACTGCAGAATCGTTCACCACCTTGAGTAGCAAAAGGTCTTTTTCAGAACAGAGTGTTCGATCACTGGCATTGTAAAGCATGATCGTGGCATAGTGGCCATAAAAACAGACCAATTTTAGTTCATTTTAGTTCTGTCGTTAGGTTGTCTTCAGGTAATGGACCCTCTCACTGCCCAATCCAGGATGCTGCCACTGCTGGGGAAGATGTGGTACCCACGGGCAACGCACAGCTTATACAGCATCTGGCATCTGCTGCGCTATCCTGCCTGCCAGTCTTCAGACCATTGTCTGACTTTTGCTTTCTCTATTATAAAATGGGTAGACTAATGGCTTCCTCACAGAATTCTTGCAAGAATTATATATGAAGGGAGTATGGTATTTTCCCTGCTTGGTAACAGCAAATACCATTATTAGCTTAAGGGTACAGAAGGTCTTGTTTGTCTTTTTTTTTCCAGCAATACGACCTGGAAGGAGCAGTGATGGTATTTGTAAAAAGTGATTGAGCTGAATCTTTCATCTTTTTGGCCTCACTGATTACACGGATGGTCCTGAGGACCACAGGCACATTGTCTGAAGGCACGACGCAGGGTGGGACACTGTCCTCACCCAGCCTCCCCACGTGTTCCTGCAGACAGGCCCTGTGCTCCTGGCATTGGCTCCCGGGAAGGATTTTCTTGTTAAGTTCTGGCATACAAATCGGACCCCCACCCAGCCCACAGTGTCTGCTTTTGCCTTGCTTCAGCTTTCTGCTGGGAAGGGAAAGCAAGATGGACAGAGCAGGGGTCTGAGGGCAGCTGGACAGGAGTTCTCATCCCACTGCCTCTTCTTATGTGCTATGTGACTTTGGGCATTTTACTCAAGATCTCTGAACATAACTATTCTTGCCATCAATGGGAGAAATATACCCCCTTTCATGAGATTATCACGAGAATCCAGTAAAATAGCACTGCAGGCCCAATACAATGACTAGAACAGGTCAGTGCTCATAAGTGTTAATTTGCTAATGTCTCCTTTCAAGCCTTTTTGTTTGTGTGTGAAGCGGGTGGGGGAAGAAGGAAGAGAGAAGGGAGAGGCTGGGCAGAAAAATCATGTGATGTCTGCAAATCACAGCAGGTTTCCTGGAAAAGCCATTAAGAGCAAGAAGCCGCACTCGACCCCAGGCCGTGTCCATGGCCACGGGCTCCACCCTGCTGTTTGCAGATGGGCTATTCTGGAATGGCAAATATTAGACCCAGGCGAGCATGGCTTTTGTGAGCTCCTTCTGGGCTTCTCTCTGAGAAGTGTCACGTTGTGTGTCATCTCTCCACCCCCGCCTGTTCCCTGGCGGCTGGAATGTGGCCCCCACGGGGGTGCCTGAGTCGTCACCTGGGTGATGAAGGTGTCCTTGGCCCAGAGTGTGCCAGTCTGAGTGTGAATGGTTGGCCAGGGCTTAATGAGCAAGGACTCGTGATGTGCAAGAGCAGCTCCAGTGCTGAGATGCCACGGAAACTGGCAGCCCCACGGAGGCTTGCTCACTCCTTCCCCTCGCTCAGGATTTCAGTTTATTTTCAGATCCAAGGTACCCAGGGCAGGCAGGGGTCACAGGAATTTTGATCATGGTGTTTGGTGACATGTTTGTGACCCTGGAAGATCCTCCTGTTATGGACTCAATATTTGTGTCTTCCCAAAATGCCTGTGTTGAAGCCCTCACCCCTCAGTGTGGTGGTGTGAGGAGATGAGGTCTTCGAAAGTTGGTTTTAGGTGAGGTCATGAGGGTGCGGCCATGACGGGATTGGCGGCCTTATAAGAAGAGAGCACAGAGCTTGCTCACCCTCTTTCGCCCGCGTGAGAACACAGCAAGAAGGCAGCCTTCTGCAAGAGCGCTCTCACTGAGAACCTAACAGGCCACCCCTTTGATCTTGGACTTTCTAACCTCTAGCAACTGTGAGAAAGTACATATCTGTTGTTTAAGCCACACAGTCCATGGTATTTTGTTATAGCAGCCAGAGCTAAGACACCTTCTTAGAACACTGTTTGATGCAGTCACATACACCTGTGTTCCAATCCCAGCTCTACAATTGTGACAGGTGGCCTTGGATGAGTCACCAAACTTCTCTGAGTGCTTCCCTCCCTCAGGGCACAACCAGCAACCATCACTCTGTATTTATTGTTTCATGAATGCAGAATTCAATTTTCTTTTTGGGGTACTCAGAACATAGAGCTCAATTAAATAACTTTTTTTAAAAAACTGAAAATTACATTTGAACCAATTACCTCAAAATAACCTCTATAAACCATTTGGTGGATGTCCTTTGGGTACTTTTTTCTTATGTGCTTATGTGTGTGTTTGTGCATAACCAAAACCAGGTTCACGATACACATTTCCTTTCCTAGCTTGCTTTTTTGACTTCCTAATATTTATATTGGAACTGTATTCCCATGTCCATCTGCATCCATCTACATCACAAGATTTAGTGGCTGCCTGGCAATTCACAGCAAAGTTTTGATAACCAGTCTGTGGCCTTTGAATATTAGGTTGTTTCTAATTTTTTACTTTTATAAGTTATAGTATCCCTGTCCTCATATCTTCCCACATTTGGATAAATATTTTTTAGGATAAAATGCCCAGAAATAAATTTTTTCATTAAAGATATACATCCTTTTTTCCAGTAATACCATTTTCATTGAAGAGAAATTTACATAATATAATTTTTTGTATTTTTTAAATTTTATTCAATTTATTGAGGTGACCTTGGTTAATGAGATTATAGAGGTTCCAAGTGTACATTTCTATGACCCATGATCTGTATATTGCACTGTGTGCCCACCACCCAAAGTCACATCATCTTCCATCACCATGTATTTGACCCTGTTTACTCTTAATTGCCCTTACCCCCTTCCCTCTGATAACCACCATGCTGTTGTCTGTCTGTGTCTACAGCTGAGTTCCAGTTTTATAGCCCACGTATGAGTGAAATCACATGGTTCTTAGCTTTTAAGCATTTGGAATACACCGCCAAATCTTCTTTCAAAAGTTTAACTCTGTTGAGCAGTAGCTTAAGGTGTCCATTTCTCCACAACATCGCTAACACCAGGAGTTACTATTTTTTCTTTTAGATCTCAATCTAAGGGGCACGTAGCAGTATTTTGTTATCATTTTAGTGTATATTGTGTTTACTTCATTTTTAAACATTTTTTACTGATGTTCAAATACAGTTGTCTCCATTTTCCCACACCACATTTTCCCGCCCTGCTCACCCCCACCTCCCACCCTCACTGCTACCCCACTTCCGCTTTGTCCATGGGTCCTTCATGCACGTTCATTCGTGGCCCTTTCCTTTCCTTTTTGATGAGATTAATTCTGATATTTATTGACCATTTGTACTTTTTTCCTTTTGAAAATTACAGGCTTACATTCTCTGCCTATCTTTCTATCGTGGTATTTGCCTTTGTTTTTAAATGCTATAAAATGTTCTTATAAAGATAAGCATTTGTCATTTATAGTGCAAAAACTATTCATTTCAGTTTGTCTTAGGCAATTTAACTTTGTTTATGGTATTGTAACGATTCGGAATACGTTTCGTGTGATGCAGCTGTGTTTAGCTGCAGTTCCTTTTATGGTTTCTGTCTCTGGGGTCAGGCTTTGGGAGTCCATCCCCACCCTGTGATTAGGTAAATGTAAACCAGATGTCAACTCAGTCACTCCAGCTGTGGCACCGGCAGTCACAGGCTTTGTGTGCAGAAGGCTCAGCCCCTTCACCAGTTTCCACAAAAAAGCTGCTCACAGCCATTGTTCTGGGAGACTGGGTGGGGGAGGGGGGAAAACGGGGAGGGGGTCATGATGAAGGCTCCATCACCATGAAGTACATACAGCCAGCCTGCTGTCTTCTCTCTTCTTGCCAAACCTCCTCTCCATCTCTCCCTCTACTGAGCACCAAAAGGTCATCAATTTTGCAGAGCAATTAATGACCCATCTTTTGATATGTAAGCATTTCTTAAAGGTCTTCACCTGCAACCCAAGCAGGTTATCAAGCATCGCTTCCAAACAGATAGATTACTGTCTTCCGGAAGATTTTGGTGAATACAATTTACTCCACCTCATTATGTGAATATATTGCTATATTTTCTTTGAGTGAATAGTTTTTACTTAACATTTCAATGTATATGCTACTCAGAAATTTTTTTTTCTGGAGTGAAGAACTGCCAGATAGCTATTGAAATTCTTTTCTTTCCCACCCCGACAATCGTCACCAGACTGGGAACTACAGGAGACATCAGGTGTACTTGTCTCCCTTTGTGCCCTTAGTTCCTTTCGCAGTAGATGCATAGTAGGTGGTTAATAGATAAATAGGGAATGAATGGGGAGCATGCAGTGAAAAGTTATTGAGGCCAAATTTTGACTTTCCTCAATTAAAATGAGGCTTGCCTTCTCCAAATGAAACAAGAGCTCTTTCTCCGCTGAACCAACTGGAATTTTCCACCATTGTTTACGGTGCTCTGGAGGGGAAGATTTGTCTTAGTCTGCCCTCTCTTTCCCTCCTTTTGGTAACCACACCCTAATTTCTCTTTGTGGAACTGAGGGTGAGCAGGGTGAGCCATTCGGCCCCATCAGAGCACGGAACCCCTGTGGCCACATTGTTTCAGGAATGGGCATGTGACACACCAGACCAATAAGAGGTTCCCCAGGATTTCTGGTGGAAGTTTCAGGAAAAAGAGGTCTCCTTTGCAGGGAGGTAGAGGTCAGTGTGCCCAACTAATATCACTGTGGACAGACGGTCTGTATTGGTCATCTTTGGCAACCTGGAGAAATAAGCCAACATAGAGGAAAGTGGAACAGGGAGGTAAAGACAGATTCCTGAAAGGATTATAATGAGAACAAGTTTATTGATGAGAACAAACAAATTCTTCTTTGAGACTGAAGCCAATTTGACTTAGGTTGCTGTCCCTTGCACCACCAGATAGTGTTCACGCTTCCAATGTTGACAGACTAGCATATTATAAGCCCATTATCAAAGACGTACGCTCATTAACACAAAGACCTCAAAGTCAGGGGCTCTCTGGTCACTGTTGTCCCAGTCTATCCCTGTGACTTCCTGGGGTACACAAGGATTTATAAAGAAACACTTTCTTGGGATAGTGTTAACTAAGATTAATTGAGCCCCTACTAGGCATCATGAATCATAAATACATTTCTAATCTCTATTTCTCCTACCCATTAGGCAAGGTCACTCATGGGGAGCTGAGGTTTCACTAAACCACAGGAAGTGGGGGAGTCACACAGGTGGGAGCTGGAAGGTTGTGAGTGCTGCCTCTGGAGCCAGCCCGTTGAGACCTGGGTATTCAGTTCAAGCATCTAATAGCTGCAGAACTCTGGAGGAGTTACTTCCATTAGCTGTGCCTCATTTTCCTACATATACATGAGGATAATAATGTAACTATATTGTAGAGTTGATCAAAGGACTCAATAAGATGACACATAGACACAAAGAACAACAGCTGTCAATTGGTAAGTGGTTGGTAGGAATGAACTATTATAGTGTCGTGGTGTCGGCAGAGCTGGGCTAGGCCATCAGAAGCTCATATTTCTAGGAAATACACAATGTCCCTCAGACAGCCCACAAATAACTCTAAAATCTCTTCAATTTAGTGTTGCAAGGGCTCTGTTTTAGGTGTTGATGCCCAGCACATCCCACCCTTTCCTATCATCCTGACCTCGGAACAGGAAGGATGTGAATCTTAGGGTGCTGGTGCTATCTTCTGCTCCAAGTAAGGGGGAGTGTGTGTGTGTGTGTGTGTGTGTGTGTGTGTGTATGTGTGTGTGAGAGAGAGAGAGACAGACAGACAGACAGACAGAGACAGAGAGAAGAGACTGATACCATTGCTTGAGCCTTGAACCAACTCTGAAAAGGCAGATTGCTCCCTGTGCTTCACATTTATAGAAGCCAATAAATTACACTTTTCCATAAGCAAATAAAGGTGGAATCTTTGTCAAAACTGAAATGGTCCAACAGACACAGTCCCCCAGATATCCAAAGGACTCTGTGATGAACATCACCCTCCCCTAACTACTAATGCATTGCATTTCTCCGTCCGAGCAGAAGGCATCTCACTGCCCTTATCCATTCTCCCATTCTGTAAACTCTCACCGAGGGCCCACCCGTGTCCACATGACCAGTGTGTCTACACTGGCCATGACATTAGCCTTGTGGTCTCCCTCAGTCACTGTGAAGCCCTCTTTTATTCTTTGTAAATCAGTGCTAATTATCCCTAACTTCCAGGATTGCCATGGCGACCAAAAAGACTTATAGTTTGAAAACTCTGACATACTTTATAAATACGGGATGATGGTCGCTTTATGTTCTGGAAATCTGAGCAGGGAACAAGACTTCTACAGTACTGCAAATGCTGGTTTTACAGCTCCTTCGGGAAGCAGGTAGAATATAATGGTTAGTTAAATGTCTGTGGCAAATTAGACTCACCACAAGGGTTCCACACACGACTTAGCACAGACAGGCCTGTGGTGATAAGCATGGAAGTCTGAAGTCTATCGATTACATGAATTTTTTCATGGACTTTCTTGAGTCTTGCAGGAATTCTTTCAAAGGCAGTATAAAGCAATAGGAATATATTTCTTACCACTGTAAAATAAGCTAGAATGTGATGAGCATAAAACAAATTTAAAAGTAGACTGTTAGAGCATCCACTATGTGCTATGCTCTATGCTAAGAACTCTATATGATTTTCTCAGTTAAATTTCACACCATCCTGTAGATTTTCTTCATTTTGTAGCTGAGAAAACTGAAGCTCAGAGAAGTTATATGTCTAGCCCCAAATCATAGCACTCGTTGATGAAAGGGTAAGTCTAGAGTAAATATGTTTTTCTCAATAAATGTTTGTTGGGAATCCTTTGTAGAAGGTACAACATCTTAGAGTAGGTAGAACTTCTACACGGGAAGGGAGAGGAGGGTAGGAGGCACTAGGACCCATGTGAACAGCAGGAAGAAAGATGGAATAGAAGGGCAGGATGCATGAATGGAAACAGAAAGCAACACTGATCGAGAAATAAGTTATTTGAAATAATAGTGAGGGGCATATTGCGGTGCTTTGAATGGGAAGGTCAAGAGTCTAAGCGTATTTTACAGGCAATGGGGAGAAACAGAAAGCTAAAGCCATGAAATGACATCATCAAAACGCTACCTAAAGTGGCCCCTGTGCCTGCCCTGCTCAGAGCAGACAGAAGAAAACGACCCTGCGGCCAGAGGCGGAGTGGGAGAGCGCCTCAGCACCGCCGCAGGGCAGACTCCAGTCTGCCCGGGAAACGCGAAGGAGACATTGATCGCCAATGCTGAGGAGACATTTTTCTGATGAACTATCTAAAACATTTTGGTTTTATTTGTTGGCTTTGTTTTTGCAGAAGTCTGGTTTAAAGTTTAATAAAGCATGTGCTTGCCTTTAAGGTTTTGCAAATACATAGGCAGAGAAAAGGCTGCCCTCCCTGCAGTTTCTTGAGATTTCCTCATCCAAAGACTCTCGCTTCCTGCCAAGAATGTGTGTGACTGGAGCCAGCCAGTCCTGGCAAGGTTCCCTCCGTCCTCCTGGAGCCCCACCCCCCGCACGGGCTCGCACCAGAGTCCGAGCTCCTTCCAAAGTTAGAAAAACTGCCAACGCCTCCGTCCCTCCCCTCTGATCCCATCCCCTCCCGGTTCACCAAGTTCGGCCTTCTGGCCGAAAACGGAATATTTTGGACTATAAAGAAAACATGCTCTGTTTCCCCCGATGGCATCTCCAGTGTGGAGGAAAATAGACTGGCCTTTGTTGCTTTGTCCATGGTAGAAGATTACCAGTCCCCAAAGCTGGAGGCGGGGGTGGTGGCAGGAGGTAAGGTCTGGTCAGTTGACTTAGCATAAGGCCTGTATTGTCCCAGCGGCCTCTTGGGGAAACAAAACTCTTTAAGGAGCCGAGCTGCCCACACGGGCTTGGAGGTGGTGGGCCTGGCTACCCAGCACTTTCTCGTCAACGTCCTTCAGCTTCCAGGGTCTTCCTGGGCTCTGAACATGTTGACACGCAGGGCAGCACCTCTTCAAATGAGATGCTTTGTGGGACAAAAGGTAAAGCAGAAACTTGAGGATGAAAGGCTGGACCTGTAGGCAGCTGATCTGTGAAGACAGGAATGTGGAAAAGCCACTATGGGCTGGGCAGCATTTATGAAAAAGCTCCCTCCTGTGCAACGCGCCCCCTACTGGGCAGAGGCTGAGCCTGAGCCCCAGACCCCTCACCTCCAACCTTCACATGCTCTTTGCCAAGTAGGTGCTTTTCGTTTCGGAGGTTTTTAAATTGTTTATCAGTGAAGTCTTGACGTCAGATGAAATCTTACATAGAACACAAATATGCAACTATATCTAAAACTATAAATTGTAGGCTAGCATGAACACAATCTATTTGTTTAAAACTCCTAACATATATTTAAAGCAATGAAACCCATGAGTCATTTCTAATTAACGCAAATATTAAGGTTAAAATATTAAAATTAAAGTTACAGCTTTTCTGTATTTAAGAATTTAATTTCGTTTTTAATTTTGTTTTTATCACACAGAATTGAATAAACTTCTTCCTTACCCAGATACATGGCTGGAAGAGATTGGAAGTCCCTAAGTCACTCCCCTTGGAATCTCAGCATATTTATGCTTCTGTAAAACGAGTCCAAATATTACACAGCTGAAATGTTATTAATATTTAACTATAACTCCACGTTCTCTATCATAAACTTAAATGTCCGAGTCAGATGAGTAGTCCTTCAAACCCGCAGTCATCCGAGAAACTGCCCGTGTTGATGCTGTTGCCATGGCAGCATGTCTAACATTCCGACTTGCCTTGCCTGATGCGCAGGAACGCACTGCTGTTCGGCTGAGGAGCTCCTGTGTGTACGACTCTACACGAGGACACCCAAGTGAACCCGGATTTAAAAAAGGAAAAGCAAGCAAACAAACAAAAAAAGACTTTCCAAATTAATACTACATTCCAAAAATTTTTTTTTTTTAAAGTGCTACATTCCAAAAAAGTTGGAATGCTGGCTGTATCGCTTACAGGCTGTGTGATCTTGGGAAATGCTCTTAACTTCTCAGAGACATAGCAACAGGAAGATAACAAAATTTTCTCTACAGGAGACCGAATGGTGGCCCTCCAAATGATATAGCCATGTTCCAGTCCCTGGAATCTGTGCATGCGATCTTATGTAGAAGAAGGGTCTTCCTAAGTGTAACTAAATTAAGGATCTTGAGATGAGTTCCTCTGGGATCATCCACGTGGTCCTAAATCCAGTACCGACCAAGAGTGTTCTTATAACACACACAGATAAGAAGGTGGATGTGGAGACAGAGGTGGAGATGGGGGGGAGGGATGCATCCGCACATCCCAGGATGCTGGTAGCCTCCAGCAGCTGGAAAAGTCCTGGAAGGGATTCCCCCCGAGAGCCTGTGCTGAGAAGCATTTCCCCACCAGCACCTTGATTTCAGATTTCTGGTCACCGGAACTGTGAGAGAATAAATTCCTGTTGCTTTAAGCTAGGGTGTTTGTAGCAATTTGGTAGGGCAGCCACAGGACACCAGCACAGCCTTTTTGAGGCTTTGTGAGGATGAAATGAGATGCTGGCCCACCATAGAGCCAGTGACTCTGATCTTCACTCTGCGTAGATCTTCGCTGTGAAGTGACGTGAAGACCACCCGCCTGGGAGTGCGGTTGGCTATGAGAACAGGAACAATGACACCGAAGGCAAGAGACTTCTACGGCAGGCCCCTCTCGCGTAATCCTCTTACACAGTATTCCTCATGTCATCTGTTTTGGCAAAAATTGCTAAAGAAGATATCTTCATATTCTTTTCCTAATTATTTTCAGCACTTCTAGACATAATGAAGAAGTCGTGGAGCTTGCTGATGGTCAGTAAGGGAAGGCTGTGAATCAAATACCTCAGATCCTCCCGTGCACAGGGTCACGTCTCTCACACCCAGTACGTCTCCCAAGCCCAGGAAACTGGCCAGCCCTCCCAGGAGTCAGTTCCTCTGTGAGTTATGCTTACACAGAGCTAAAGCCAACTTCCTGCCACGTTCACCCATTGACCTGAGTTTTTCTTCTGAATCAGACCTGGTCTATCATCCGTATTTAGCCTTTCAAACCTTTGTTTGGAAATAGAAATCAAGGGATCTTGGAGATCGCGCTGAGCAAAATGTATCCTGGTCTTACAAGGTGCACTTGTGCATTGGCTGGTGAGCTCCCACCGCTAGGCGACTTCCTCGCCTTGTCACTCTCTTTTTGAAAATGAAAGGCCTAGAATTTGACACAGAATGAATTCCAGATAACGTTTAATCAATGCAGAAGAAAGCAGGCTTATTGCTTCCTTTGATCTAGAACTTAAACTCCCAGTGATATTGCCTATTTTGTTAACTTTCTAAATAGCTGTTTTGTTGCAAGCTTGGCTCATTCACAGGAAAGGCAATTAGGGAGTTAAGAATCGAAAGTTGATAGAAGTTGTAGAGGTTCACATGCTGTGCTGGGGTGTTTTCCCTACAGATGATGGGAAGCAGCATCTTTTCCTAGGCATGCACCTGTGCCTCCTAAGTGATTCATTTCCTACTGAATTTTAAACCAAAATATAGAACTTTGCTTGTGCCCTGCCTGCGTTCTGCACTGATGTGCCCCTGGTTTGGCCCCATGGATGCTCCCTGCTAGGGAGAGAGGCTGGGTTGTCACACGTCATCCTCTGTCCAAGCAGATTTCCATTTCTTATGGTTAAGTATAGCTATATATACACTCATTCATTCACGTTATCTTTTGCTTTAAAAATAAGATCTTGAAATGGAGGGCCCTCCTTGCATTAATCCCTGTCCAATCCCACCTTGGCTTTTGTCTCTTAAGGCCGGTTTGAATTTTGATTCTGTCATTTAGCCTATTATCTCTTCCTCTCGGATTTGTTTCACCTTCATATTTTCCCACAAGCCTTCCATACTTTTCCCCAAGACAGAAGAAGGAACCTGGCACGTTTTAGGCACTCCTGAAATAAATAAATGTGGGGAGAGACTTTGGAATCCCACTGGCCATGGAATTATGGAAATTGAATCAAGTTTCCAAGATTTCAAAGGGCAGAGAGATCCCAATGAGAGTGGGTTACCCTTCGGAAACCTGACTTCAAACAGAACTGCAAGGCAAGTCGATTCGAACCCTCCTCCTAGGAGACTATTAACATGCGGAGGCCGTGGGGGAATGAGGAGAGAGGGTCATAAACTCGGAGGCAGAGTGAAGGGAGAATGAAATCAGTGCTGATTTTAATAGCAGGATAGAAACAACTCAAATGGCTATTGACAGGAAAATGGGTAAGTAATTGGTGGAGCATTTAGACAGCAGAATAGTGCAGCAGTGGAAGTGGTTGGGCAAGACTCCATAGAACAAGGATCTTAGTAACATAACGCTCAGTGAAGACCGCATGCAGCACGATACATTTTGGTACAATTCAGTAACTACACAAACCAAAAATATATCTCTTTTAGGCATAAATATGTATGTGATGAAACTGTGTTCAAAGGAAAATCAAGGAAATGACAAATGCAAAATTTAGAGCAGTGATTAACTCAGGTGGAAAAAGACAAGAGCGGGAACAGGTGCAAAGCATGTAGACGGGTGTGAGAAGTCCTAGCTCTGTCCAAGTCTGAGCTCTGGAGCTGCCCTGTGGGCTCACGGGTGCTCGTTCTATGGATGGACTATGACAGTGCGTAATGAACCAAGGCTTCTCATTGATCTGATTCTGTGTCCCGGAGATCCACCTGGGTTTTGAATGGTAAGCTGTTGGTTATATGCATATAAATCTGAACACCAAGATGAGTACTGGAGACAGAAAATTTGAAGTTATTAATACATAGATGACACACAAAGCCCTGGGAGGAGTTGAGATGAGGAAGAGCAGGCCAAGGAGAGGGCCTGTGGTCACCACCATCTACAAGCACAGCCATGGAAGAAGGACTGGCTCCTGAAGAAGTGGGAAAACCAGCCCTGGCTGGTGTAGCTCAGTGAGTTGAGTGCCGGCCTGCAAACTGAAATGTCGCAGGTTTGATTCTCAGGCCGGGTGCATTCCTGGCTTGTGGACCAGGCCCCCATTTGAGAACATGTGTATCTCTCACATATTGATATTTTTCTCCCTCTCTTTCTCCTTCCCTTCCCCTCTCTCTGAAAGTGAATAAATAAATCTTAAAATAAAAGAAAAAGAAGTAGAAAAACCAGTAGAGTGTGGAGTCATGAAGCGTAAGAAGAGAAAGTATATGAAGCAAGTTAGTGGCCCTGTCAAGAAAGGTCAGCCCTGGCTGGCGTAGCTCAGTGGATTGAGCATGGGCTGCAAACCAAAGCATCGAAGGTTCGATTCCCAGTCAGGGCACATGCCTGGGTTGCAGGCCATGGCCCCCAGCAACCACACATTGATGTTTCTCTCTCTCTCTCTCTTTCTCCCTCCCTTCCCTCTCTAAAAATAAATAAATAATTAATTAATTAAAAACAAAAAGAAAGAAAGGTCAGGTCAGAGAAGTGATCATTGCATTTGACTAGCTTCAGGCCACAGGGGACCTTGACTAGAGAGTCCTTCAGTGAGAGGAGATGGCACCGCTTTCTCCCTAGTACTGCAGCCCCGAGTCAGCCCCTTCTTCTCTGTCCTTGAGGTGACACCCCCCACCCCAGTCTTGTCCCTCACCAGCCTACCCGCACATCACCACCACGGTGGGCACGAGTCCAAACATGACTGTTCCCTTGGTCCCTTGCATCTCTTGGTGCCACATCTGCTTTATGAGAAGGCCCCTCACAGGCCCCAAATGACTTTTCTTGCCCTGTTTCCCATGCCAAGTACTCTTGTCACTCTAGATCAGCAATTTTCAACCAGTGTGCCGCAAGGATTTTTAAACAGGCAGTACCTGACTGTTTCATCAGGGGCACTGACCTCATTTCCCTTTGAGTGTCAAATTAAAAAATGACAACAGCCAACACAACAATAGCCATCCAGTGAGAATGTGCTTTCTTAAACCATAAATTTATAGGTCATATAAAAGAGTTGCATTTTATCAGTCACATTGCATAATAAGGTTGGGTCTGATTAATTAATTCTTGGTACCAGCAGTCCTCATACACAAATATTGGTACCTGATTTTTTAAAAAGTCACTTTGGATCAAAAAGGGTAGGTAATTACTTTTTTCTTTTCTTTTTTTTTGGTAAATCAATCAAAATTGTACCTATTTTTTTGGTCAGGTTGGCAAACACTAAACATTGTGGTGTGCTACAGAATTTTTGTAATCAGTTTATGTGTGCCGTGAGATTTAAAAAAAGGTTGAAAATCTCTGCTCTGGGTGATGCCTCATTTCTCGTGCGCATGATCACGTTGGTCCCTCCACAGCAGGCCATTTCTAAATCTTTGCTCCTGTGACCCACACAGAGTCTTCCAATCTTCTCTGACTGTCCCTGGCCCTCCCCACCTTCTGCTCTCCTGGCAGAACTGGGGGAGGGGGAGTAGGAAGCACAGTGAGAGACATGGGCACCCCACTTCTGGTTCTGTCTGTCACTAATAAGCTTGGTGACTTGGAATAATAAAGCGCTTTCCTGCTTTTGGTCCTGGTGTCCTACTCTCTGAAATGAGGGGGCTCAGTGGGGAGGGGGATGGGTTAAGGGTCTCTCCACCTGGAATAGTCTCCATTTCCAGGGACATTGGTATAGACTTACATTCTGGAGCCCTACCTCTGCATTTTTAGGAAGAGAGGCCATTATCCTTCATTAACTTGAAACTCACCTGGCCTTTGGCTGTTGGACAAGAAGGAGGTGGGGAACATCGTGAGAGTCCCTGTGTGGGATCCGCTTTGCCGTGTGGTTTTTGATACCTAGGTGAGGACTGAGACAGTGATGGGTCAGTTTTGTGTGCCTCTGACAGGTAAATCTGGCAAGCACCCAAGATTGCCTAATGGCCCCTCGCTGAGTCCAGCACGGCCAGCTCCTGGTTTCAGTTACTTCTTTGAATGGCCAAGGTTTTGGGGACTGAAAGAGAGTTTTATTTTAAACCGTTGTTACATGACAGTAAAAGCATTCCTCATTTCAAAATGCCTAGTGATGTCTGGTTTTATTTTTTATACCCACCCTTTCCTCCCAAAGACATTACACAAATAAACAGATGCCTCCCTCTCCCCCTGTCTCTTTTTTGGCGTTGGTCCACAAACGATACAGTGCTCTCGGCACCATCTGCTGGTTCCGTAAAGGTAATTAACAAATGCACACTATTCCCAGATGAGGCTGGTTTATAAAGGACAAATCACTCCAGGCAAACAGGAGAGGAACGAAACAAGACCAAGACAGGCAGGCAAGGCAACCAGCGGCCCGGGCGTCACTGGAGTGTGTGGTTATAGCTGCTTGTCAAATCGTAACTCCCGAACATGATTTCATACGAATTTAACTAAGGAAATTGAATTTCTCCCCTGCTGGGAGGCCCTGAGGAGGGGTAAGGACAATTTCAGGATGTCTAGTATTCTTGTCTCTCAGATCTTATTTTCTCTTTTTATCTGCTGTATTTTTTTTAAGAAGGAGAAAATAAGAAGAGACATCAACAAAAAGTCAAGATACAGCATCGTGTGGGACACTGACCTTTGGCTTTGGAGGCAGACAGGTTCTGCTGCCCATTATCTGATGTTTAGCATGTCACATAGCCTGTCGGAGCCTCGTACCCACACCTGTAAGTTGGGAACAAGAGTAAAGCCAAGGTCAATGTAACAAGGAGTGAATTCAGGTCAGGAGTGCTATGCAATGCTCAGCTAGCACCAAGCCCACCATAAATGGTAGTTGTCATTAACATTATCATTACCAGGTGAGCATCCATGACAGATGGCCCAATCCACCCTCAGCAGCAGGGAATTAATAACCCTTCCAGCAAGACCCACATTCTAATAGGAGCAGAAGCACTTTAAATAAAAGGAGAGAATAGAGAGGCTGACCTTAAAAATGTAAGTTTAAAAAAAAAGATGTGTTTAGGAGCGAAAGATACTATTATAGACTATGCATGCTTAAACCACGTAAAACACCACAACGTAAGAGTTCATTTGGACTAAGATTAAGGGGTTGGAGTAGGAGGTATATGGTGGAAGTTTAAAAAATGGCATAAAAAACATGGGTTGAATAGGAATAAAATATGAATTGTGGAAATAGAGAACTGTCTTCCTGGGAATAAGGGTGTCCCCACTTGGCATGCTGACACTTAGACAGGAGAGGGCTCTCAGTCATCTTACAGAAGCTCTCGGAAGACACAAAAAAACAAACAAAGAAAATTAGAGATGAAATGGGAGAAGTAACAACGGACTCCACAGAAATGCAAAGGACTGTAAGAGAGTGTTATAACTAACCGTACGCAAAAAATCGGACAATCTGAACAAAGTGGACAAATTCCTAGAAACAGGCGATCTTCCAAAAACTGAATCAGGAAGAATAAAAACACCTGAATAGATCAATGACAACAAATGAAATTAAAGCAGTAATCAAAAACTCCCAACAAACCGAAGGTTAGGACTGTATGGCTTCACGGATAAATTTTACCAAACATTCAAGGAAAACTAATGCCTCTCCTTCTGAAACTATTCCCAAAAAAATGCAAGAGGAGGGGAGAATTCCAGGGTCATTCTATGAGCCAGCATTATCTTAATTCAAAAACCTGGTAAACATACTACAAAGAAAAAAAATTAAAGACTAATATCCTTGATGAACACAGATGCTAAAATCCTCAACAAAAGATTAACACACTGATCTAGAAATACATTAAAAAGATCATGCACCACGGTCAAGTGCGAGTTATTCTTGGGGTGCAAGGTTGCCACAACATCTGCACATCAGCATGTGGGATACACCACAGAAAGAAAGTGGAGGGGAAAAAATCACATGATCATATCAGCAGACGGTGAAACATCATTTAATAAAATTCAGCAGCCATTTATCATTTAAAAAATACTCTCAGCAAAGTGGGAATAGACAGAATATACGTCAACATAAAAAAAGTGATATATGACAAAGACATAGCCAACATCATACTCGATGGGCAAGAACTAAAAGCATTTTCCTTAAGAACAGGAGCAAGACAGGGCATAGGACCGAAAAAGACACTTCTCTAAAGAGGACATGCAGAAGGCTGACTGGCATTCGAAAATCTACTCAGCATCACTAGCCATCAGAGAGATGCAGATTAAAACCACAATGAGATGCCACCTCACACCTGTCAGAAGGGCTATCAATAAATCAACAAACAAGTGTTGGTGAGGACTCGAAGAAAAGGGAACCCCAGTGCACTGTTGGTGGGAATGCAGATGCGTGCAGCCCCTGAAGAAAGCAGTCTGGAGGATACCTCAAAAAATTAAAAGTGGAACTGCTGTGACCCAGCAATTCCACTTCTGGGAATATATCTGAAAAAAACCGGAAACATAATTCAAAAGAATATATGCACTTTTATATGCTCATTGCAGCATTACTTACAATAGCCGAGATTCGGACATGGCTCAAGCACCCATCAGGAGAGGCATGGATTAAAACAGCTATGCTACATTTACCCAATGGGATACCATAAAAGAGAGGGACAGCTTACCTTTCGCAACAGCATGCATGAACCTGGAGAGTATCGCGCTAAGTGAAATACGCCAGTCAGAGAATGACAAATAGCATGACTGCACTTATATGTGGGATCTAATGAACACAATAAACTAACAAACAAAATAGAAACAGACTCGTAGATACAGAAAAAAGACTGACAGCTCTCAGAGGGCAGGTGGGGTTAGAGGGCTGAGTGGGAACTGTAAAGGGATTAAGAAAAATCCCTCAAACACAGACAACGGTATGGTGACTGGTAATTGCCAGAGGGAAAGGGGTTGAAGGAGGTAGATAGAAAAGTGTAAAGGGGACACGGTAACGAAAAAAGACTTGACCTGGATGGTGAACAGTATACAGTGTATAGTATACAGATAATGGATTACAGATTGTACACTTGAAACCAATGTAATTTTATTAACCAATGTCACCCCAATAAATTTAATAAAATGTTTAGAGAAGATACAGAATGTGGTGATGAAGATGCAAAAGATGATGATAATGTTAATGATTGCTTCTTTATTTTCTTTTCCTCTGACTGGCCAAGTCAGGGCTCAAGGAAGCTGCTTCTGGTTACCCAGCAAATATACCCCAGATAACATTGTTTTATGAGAGTCCCATGGCTGCTCAAGGCAAAGGTTGGTGTTTGTTTTCTAATGGCAACAAAAGACATCCCCAGTCAGTAAATTGATAACATCCACGGTCCATGGTCCCCTCCCTGATGGCTGGAACTTGATATTTCTGGAGGGAACGAGTCTTAGTAACTATCAGATTCACCCACCCTTGCTACTTGCACTAGATTTCTTAAAATGTCAAAGTGCTAAGGGATGCCTGGCTCATTTCCAGACTAGCCACCAGCCAGCAACTCAACCTGGAGAACAAAAGACACCACCACCCATGGTTTATTTAAGGGACTCTGTCCTCCTTCTACTTGACGGGCTCCAATATTGACATTCTCCTTGGTGACAGCTGAGAATTTAGGGCATGGGGAGCTAAATGCATCTAGTTCTTTCTTTAAAATCCAGCTCCAATACCACCTCTTCCAAGACATAGCCAAGTGTACAGAGATAAATGCTTGTCTCCTTGTCCCGCCTCCTTCTAGGGGCATCATTACTCATCGGATTAACTTCCTTATATTAGAAGTAAGTACAGTAGGCAGTCCGCGGGGCAGATGGGTTAACTGGGCATATGATGGCTCAGAGAGGCTTTCTGTAAGAGGAAACCCTCTATCGAGTTGTCCTTGGTAGATGAAGGGAAGAGTGGAATTGCAACAGAGAAACCCAAGGAAGGCAGGACGGGTGGGGCCATAGCTATGGTCCTGTTTGCTTGGCTAGAGTGTCCAGGGGGCCACTGAGAGGGGTTTGCAAAGGTGAGATCAGAAAGGGCTTCCCATGGCATATCAAGGACGTTAGATCTTATCTTGTGGACAAAAGAAGCAATTTAGAGTTTTAAACGGAGATGACACGACTATATTTGCATTTGAGAGGATTCACTCCCGTGGCCATAGGAAAAGCAGGGTGGAAAGTAGCAAGGGAGACCATGGTTATTTAATTTGTCTCTGTAAAAAATGGTAGGGGTCTGAAATAAAGCTGCCGTGTGGCCGGGGAGTGAGAGGCAGGTGTGAGAGAAGGGATATTTGCTCATCGTAAGGCT
This sequence comes from Tonatia bakeri, assembly GCA_004024845.1. Taxonomy (NCBI): domain Eukaryota; kingdom Metazoa; phylum Chordata; class Mammalia; order Chiroptera; family Phyllostomidae; genus Tonatia; species Tonatia bakeri. The sequence goes on along the minus strand of PVIA01001724.1, from coordinate 95,559 downwards.
AGTCAGCAGAAGAAAGTCTTCCAGGTCTGGGCCATGGTTAGAATTCTGACTGTGTCACTTAGTCAGCTGGGTGACCTTGGGAACATTTCTCCTGATGAGCTTTGATTTGAAAATCTCTGAGACAAGACTTCAAAGATTCAGTAAAATAACACAGGTAAGGAAACGAGCCAGGGCCTTGCACATGGAGGCCTCACTAGTGCTGGTAGGAATCTCAGATGTTGTCCGGCAGCTCACATCTGGAATTCCTCTGTGAACAAGGGAAACATTTAGGGATAGAGTTTTCTTACTTACTTCTACATGCCCGGGGCCTGCTTCCGTGCCTTACTCCTGTTTCTGGAGTTGAACTTAATTGTACTTTGGGGTGGGGGCAGGAGGAAGAGAGTTATCAGGAGGGCATATTCAGGGTTTGGAGAATGATTTCGGTCTTTTCACGGTTTGCTCACTTGATAACATCAGAACAGCTAGAGCAGATGACACTTTGTTTTCCCAGTTTCACAGACTAAAATCAGAATGCTGAGAGGTGACACAAGGTTGCATTGCTGCGTGATTGCGACACGGGGAGAGCAACTCCGAGTCCCAGGGCACGGCCTCTCCGGACTGGAGCCCCCTTGCCCAGCAGCATCCTGCCACTCAGAGGGCTCTCGGGAGTCAGCGGCTTCTTTCACGGGATTCTCCTCGGTGTCGTTTCCCTCCCAGGCAGTGCTGGTGGCTGTTTGCCGAACCTCCAGATGCTGAAATTTGAGCTGGAAATCCGACAAACGGCAGCAGTGGATACAAGACAAAAGATGGGCGTTTCTGGAACACACAGGGAAAAGGTGGCCAACACCAAGCTTCTCTTCATCACCCTGCCCCCGTGGATCTGGCACTGCTAAGATCTTCAACCGTAAGCGACAAGGAGCTAGAATACAATCTAGATCTCTTTCTACCCCTTGCATCAGCTTTCTTCCCTGTACCCACTGCTGAAATGGCATTCTCATTTTCATGGGAGCAAGTCCAAGTTCCTTGGCCTGACATTGGAGAAGTCCCCCACCCCCAGCCCTGCCTGCCTTTTCTTTCCCTCATCTGTCCTTCTGCCTTTACAGGAACCTTCTCTTGGAACCAGAGTCTGGATGACCTTGGGCTTTGCCTGTGCCTGTAATGCCTTACTCTGAAGTCGGGTAAACTTGAGTTCAAGCCCACGCTCTGTGATTTATTAGCTATGTGACCTTGGGCAGGTTTGCACACTTTCTCTGAGCTTCAGTGTGCTCATCTTTACCAAGGAAATAATAACCCCTTCCCTGAAGACCTGTGCTGAGAATGAAATAAAGCAAACATATACCAGATGCCAGCACAGACCACATACTCAATACTATGGACCCCAACCCTCTAAGGCAAGTTCAAGACACAAAACATTCTCCCTTCCCTCGCCTTCTAGAAAAATAATAATATCTGGAATTTATCGAGCATATACTATGGGCCTTGTACTATTTACATGGATAAACTCAGCTGATACGCACCACAACCTTATGAAGTAAGGATTCTTAATACCTATACGTCATAGTCTTAGAAACTAAGACTTAGCAAGACCCAATAACTTGCTCATGGTTAGGCAGCTAAGTGGTAGAGGGTGAGTTCCGACCTGGGCATTCTGATACAGGACCCACACTCTTACTTACTATGCTGTGCTACAACAGACATGTCTATGTCCTAAGATGACATTCCTGTGTGACTTATCCCACAGCACCTCACACCATGTGTGCCACTCAGCAGGTGCTTAATGGAGGCTCTATTACGTGCCCACAGTGTGCCCAGAGAACAAACCCAAATAACACAAGTAGTAGCCACAGGAGCACAGACTTGATCGAGAGGGATGGAGACACACAGATCAGTGCATCAATCAGCATTGCAGGGGTGGCAGCCAAGCTTGGTCAGTGTCAACTCAATCTGGAAAGGTCAAGGAGGGCTTCATGGAGGAGGTGGTCACATGTCTTCCCATCCAATGCCCCTCTCAAGAATTGTCATTTCTTGATTGTCTCTTACCTTTTAACTCCTTTTCTCATGTCTTCCTTTGGGGGGAAAGGCTCTCTTATATTCTTTGTCTTCTGTAACAAAATTCCACAGATTGGTGGCTTAAACACAGACATTTATGTCTCAGAGTTCTGGAGGCTGGGAGTCCAAGATGTGAAGGTGTTAGCAGATTCACTTCTTGGTGAGAGCTCCCTTCCCGGCTTGTCGACAGCTGCTTTCTCTGTGTCCTTACACGGCAGAGAGAGGAAGCGCTGGTCTAATTCTTACTTTCCTTAGAAGGGCACTAAGCATATCATGGGACCCCCCACCCCCATGACTTCCTCTAACCCTCATTACCGCCGGAAGGCCCCTTCTCCAAATACCATCATGTTGGGGGCTAAGGCTTCAATAGATGAATTGTTTCAGCCCATAACCGAGGTCTTTAATCTAACCAAGTAACTGGATGGGATTCTGTTGGCACAGCAGCATGGCAGAGTTACACAGTAGGAGAGAGGAAATTCACAAGACAGATATCTGTTTGCACAGTGGATGCTCCTCTGTGAAGAATCCGAAGGATCTGAAGCTTGAAGGTTCTTAAAGGATCCAAAATCACTGTTCTAGTCTGGAGAAAGAGAACAGTCAGGGAACCTCAGACTCTGAGGCAGCCCCCTTGGGATGCAAAGATAAGGATCTGTGGAGGAAGACACAAGTGGGATTTCCAAGAAAGGGTGAGACACCTAGCCGCCCTTCCAGGTCAATTCTGCGTAGGACAGGTAAAGCAGGAAAGTGAAGGCACATTTTGTACCCCGGCTAGACTCCTTATGTGGGCCTGACCAGCAGGCAGTCATTCCTGGGATCTTTCCTGGGATCAGACTGATCATGCCCAGGTGCCCTTCCTGACACAGTGAACATAATGGAAGAAAGAGAGTTCCTTCTTCTTGAAGTTGGGAGCCCAGGTTTGCTTGGTGCACAGTCGGTGCCCCATACAGCTCCTGCACCTGCACTCAGTGGCTACTCCCTAAGCATTTACTGAGCGATGACTGATCACTCATAACCTTGAACCCAGCTCATGCCCTTGCTCCAGTGCCCCTCTTTCCTGTTTCTGGTTGTCTAGATTTTCATGCTAGACCTCTGACTCTACATCAAGTCTTTCCCTCCCACCTACACCAAGGGGCCGCCACTCCTCTTCCTGTTTTCTGTGGTCCCTTCCCCACAGTTTTCGAGTTTGAAACTTGAACAACCCAGTCTTTATGATTTGTTCCCATAAGGCTCTTGATTCACTGTGCTTTTACACAATGGACATTTCACTGAGTGGGACGGTAGAAAGAGCATGGGCTTGGTGTCAGAAAATCTTCTGCTTCACTCTGAGATCAGTCACGAGACACAGCAGGTTTCAGTCCCTCTGAGCCCAGGCTCCAACCTCCAAAGGTCCTGTGACAGTCACCACAAGAGCTGTGCTGGTGACCACTGCACACACCACCTCCTGATACAGAGGCCCAAGGTCTGACACCAGCACACCCCGGTGGCTGAGAGCAGGCCCATCTGGGGCTCTGTTCACCAGAGAAGGAGAGGAATGGTATGCAGCTTCAGGGGCTCTGAGCACTCGGGGCAAGCAAGCCAACAGGAACCTGACAGGCTCTTTCCCAGCCTCGTTTTGGGACAGAAAGGTTCCCGTTACACTGTGCCCCTTTCCCAAAGTTCCTGGGCCTCCTTCCGACTTCTTGGAACCTCCTTGGAAACAGATGGCTCTTTTACTGATAATACAAAAAGATAGGATCAAAGAACTGATGACTCATTTAAGGTCTTCGGAAAAAGGGTGTCAGACCCCTATCTGAGGCTGCTGTCCTGTCACTGAGTCTGCCTCCCAGCCCTGCTCCCCATCTGCTGATTAAGAGCTACCTGGTGAAGCATTTAGGAAACTGCCTCCAGATGCCAGGGCAGTTGAAATGTGGTCACCAGGCCAGTCCTCTATGAGGGTCCCATCCTAGACTATTGGACAAGCCAGGGACAGATGAGGTGACAGATGGCGTTTGACGAGCCCTGAGTGGTGGTGAAGCTGTACTGAATGCGGAAGCAGGTGAGGCAGCATGAAAACGGTGAGTCTGAGCTGCATAGAGAAGGAGAGAAGAAATCACCATGACACAGGGCACGTGGAGGAGGCACAGTCTGGGAGCAGCCTGCCCAGTGAGGGAGCTGGGCCTTGGCCAGTGTTGACCTGGCCACCGACTTTGTGTCTAGGGCCTCCTTCCACCATCCACCCTGGGCCCCTGGAAACCAGGGCTCCAGGTGCACGTGCCATCCCGGGAGTGGGCCTGCCTCTTCCCTGCCCCCCTGATTTTGCACATGGACGTCCAGCACCAGAGCTTCCCTTGGCTCTAGTGTCTGCTGCAGGAGTTCTCACGGCTCCTGTCTCTCCTCTCACAAAGCCTTTGCAGACTTCTGCCGGCACAGACAACTCCATCGTCATTGTCGTGAAAGTGACAGTGGTTCTTGGGGGGGTGTAATATATATGGAGAGATCCATAGGCAGGTGGATAAAAATCTCATTTCATTCTTACAGCACCTCTGCCTTACTGCCCCTGAGCTTCTTAAATGGAGGTTTGGAGAGTTTAAGTAACTGGTCCAAGGTGATTCAGCTCCTGAGTTTGGACCAAATCTCAAACTCTTTTCTCCTCTCTCAGACACTACGAAATCCTCCCTATGTTGTGATGTCTAGGATATCAGGTTCATTTTCCCAACCACCACCCTGTCAATCAGGGCCTGGCTCAGGAGTAGAAATCCGACGCACATGTGTCGGATGGGATCGATTTGAAGAGAGCTGGCTATTAGGAGGCTTCAGAGGCGGTGCTCATGCAATAGGACAAGGTGTCTCAGAATAAAAGATGAGCTAGTTAGGCAGGAGCCAATTAGCAGAGGGTGCTCCAGCCTATGATAAGAGCTTTAATTTGATAGGAGACAATTGGGAGCCATTCATCGTGGAGCCCAGAGAAAGGCAGAGACAAGCCCCTAATGACACTCAAGGGCCTTTGGAACCTTTAATTGCTGCCTGCAATTTTGCTATTTCCGTGTAGAAGTGACAGGACACAGGACGATAAGCTCGTGGCTGCCATGAGCCCCAGGCTGCTCTGCCCACCACAAGGTCACCGTGAGAGCACCATTCCCACTAGGTGCACAGTGGGAGCACTGCAAAGGGGCCCAGGTCACTGTCCCCGTGGGTCCCTGAGCCCCCAGATCAAGACCCCTCCCTGCCTCCTGCACCTCCACATCCCACAAGGCTCTTGGGATAGGAGGAGCCTGCAGGGGCCTGAGGACATGCCACCCCATGGAGACCATCAGTCACCACCACCATTAGCCCTTCTGCAATGTCCCAGTTATGAACCCTCCTTGGTCTGTCCTCTCTTCGAGTGTTCATGGCTTCCAGGAGTTTCCACCCCACAAAGGCAAGTGCTTCCCTCCCCGCCCCATCGCCACATTAACATCCACTGTGCAGGGCTGGTATGAAAAGAGAGGAAGGAGGCTGTGAAATTCTGCTCCTGGGGAATCTCTGGTAGGCTGCTTGGCGTTTCATTTGTATTTTTCCGAACTTGGGATTCCTTGCTTCTTCCATGGGGCACAAATTCACCAGGAGACCGGTGGCCGAGCCTGGCTTTCCAAAGCCGGCGAGCACCAACCATGGGGTGGATGCCACACCCAGGACAATGGCCTCTTCAAGCCACAGAAAGCGGCTCAGTGCCACATTGTTTGCGTGTGACACAGCCTCTTGAACACACACAAGCACTCCCATTTCCACTAGCCCGGTGATGGTGACTTAATTACTGCCCAAGTTGCTGGGGCTGATTCAAGCTGCAAATCTCTCTCCCCACCCCATGAAGAAAAGAAAACGAAACCAAACCCCAACTATGAAAAGGAAAGCCAGCCATGGAGCCGGTGCAGGGTGGGGACTGACTGTGAAGTGGGCACCAGGTGCATTAATTACACTTGGTTTATGACTGCGGTCACTTGTGGGCAATGATCTGGCCCGGCATCTGCGCCCACCGACATCCCTGGTATTTGGGGAAGCAAGATGAATATTGGCCAGATGGTGACTTCAGGAGGACATAATTCACGTAGCATGTCCTTCCCCAATGCAAATTTCTGTGAAGGAATCTTAAGTGCCAGGCTGAACAAAACAGGACAAGAAAACTCAGCCCCTGAGAAGGCACACAGCCGTGAGTTGAAGATTAATGGTCCTGACAGTGACCCCGACAGGAGGCCCACATGGCAGGCAGATCCCAGGCTCCGGGCAGCTGATCTTGCCAACCCATCGCCTTGTCGCTGGCAGAGGGAGCTGACATCCTCCCCCGGGGGGTCGCCGATGCACTCTGCATGGGAGAGGGGCGAGCCCCGAAGTGATACACGGGATACACGTTGCAGAAACTGGGTTATTTACCTGCTTTGTTTTGTTTTGGTTTTTAATTAACTTTGTGTAGTGACAGGCCTCATCAGCACTACTTGCCTGGTAATCTGACTTTGACAGTGACCAGCTGAAGAGCGTGCCTCTACCTCAGCAGCTGGGACTAGGTCTTGGGCGCAGGGAGGGAACACTGGGAAAAGAGTAAATAAATGTGCCTTCTTAGAAACTCTTAAAAAGCAACACCAAGAAGCCCTGGCATCGTTAGGCCACGAGTGAGCAAGCCAAATAGCTCCTTTCCAAGTTGGTTTAGGAAAGTGCTTGCCAGCTAAGTAAGAAGTAATATGTATCTGACCCACAAGGGGTTAAAAAAAAAAGTTGGCGTTACCCACCTGTCAGTGGCATTTTAGAGGCAGTAAAGCCCGTCTGGAATCTGTACAATTTCTCCAACCTACACACTGGAATCCTGAACCACGAAATAAGGGCATGCAGACTGAAGGTCATGCTGCTTCAAAACAAGGTCAGCCCAAGGCAGCTCAGAGCAGACAGAACTGGGGTAAAGTATGTGGCTGGGTGTGTCCTTGTCCCCGTGGCCTCAGCCCACAGCCCCTCCACGTCATAACCACGTGTGTGTAGAGAAGCAAGACAAGTCCTCGCCCCATTCAGGACAAAAACCAGTCTAGCAGAACGGTGTCGCTGCATTGTATCTTTGCTATTGTTCACTTGTTTTAAAGGAATAAATACTTGTATCTGTGTAAAAGGGATAAATGATGTAATAACACCAACCGGGAGCATTTCTCAGCACACTGGCCTCCACAGCCTTCTGCGGATGGACCTGTGCAGAGAGTGGGCCCCCGCGTCCAGTGTCCTGCTTCACCACCTCCCTCGGTGTGACCCACACCGGTGACTTAACCTCTCTGAGAGTCAGTGTCCTCAGGGGTTAAAGAGGAGCGAGCAGAGAACCTCCCTCCCAAGTCATAGGGACTGAATGAGAGGAACCTGGAAAGCTTGATGGGGAGCCCGGCTCACACCGCGTGCTCAGGACGGGCCGGCACTCATTACGACCCGGGGTGCGGGTGAGTAGCTGCGGAAGGGAGATCAGAGCCTCGGAAGCTCCACCAAGGGCACATCTGTCTTCAGAGGTAAAAACAAGATCGGAACCCAGGCCCTCCGCTCCTGTGGCTTCCTGCTCCGCTCAGCCGATGCAAATTCATGGCAGAAAGCCCAGTGACAACAGCCCCCCTCCAGGGGTGTGATCTGGCAGGTCACGCTTTGGCAAACTGCCCTTCGTGCCCATTAAAGGGGGAAAAAAAAGCCCTCTATTGTTTCTTCAGAAGGTTTTTTGATTTCTTCCAAATAAAATGCTTTCCCTCCCCCCTCGGCAGAAATAGCTCCGGGGAGCTGGCTCCCCCTCTCGGAGCCCTGGGGGCTGACCCCAGTCTGGCAGGCGAGGCTGGCAGGGTGACTCAGCAGAAACAGGCTGCAGCTCTGAGCAGCCCACCCTGCCAGCCAGAAAAGGCAGGTCTGTGTGGGGCTAACAGAAAAGGACACTGCTCAGGTCCCCCTGGGCGCAGAGTGTCCTTTGTCTGCAGGGACCTCAGACAGGACCTGCCCATGTTGACATTTGGGCTGGCCTAGCAGGCCAGGCCTGGCTGGGAAAGGCAGGCCACCCTGGGAGGCTGGAGACATGGCCCACTCTCTGCATCTCTGGCCAGCCACCGCCATCCCCAGCCTAACTCATTTAATCTCATAGATACGTGCTGCCTAATATTATTCCCATCCTGAAGGTAGGGAAAGTAAAGCACGGAGAGAACAAATCACTTCCCCGGGGATCCGTGCAGTGGGGGAGCTGGGCTTAAACCAGGGGAGTCTGGCTTCCAAGCAGCTGGACACAGCATGCAGGCCTCCTCTGCTGGTCACTTGTGATCACTCTTTCTCTGCTCCGCCACTGCTGGGGCAGCTGGCACCTGAAGACTGGCATTCCCTGATTTCTAGAACCTAAACGTTTCCCTCCACTCCCACTTCACCTGCCCTGTAATGGGCTCTCTCCTCCCTGGATGCTGTCACTGCCTCCTGAGCTGTCTTCCTTCACCCAGGTCCCCACCTCACCACCCTGCCCCCCGGGGATGCCCCAGCAGCACGCTTCTCTTCAAGGGCCTGCAGGTGTGGTGCTGACTCTCCCGTCCAGGTTAGGGCTGCCTGACTGCCAGGAACACCTTTCCTCCCCATGGCTGACGGCTGCAGTAGGACCCTACTGGGAATCCGTCCTCTCCTCTTGGATGCGGCCAGTGGCCCATTGAAGTTCACATCATATCCAGTGTGTCTTTCTAAGGCTGTGTTCACTGAGAGCAGAGAACTGTCCACAAGTTTGCATCACCCACGGCGGGGCACCATTCTGGAGAGACAGCAGGGGCTCCGTGAATGCGTGTTACACCAAAGGACCGACAGGTGACCCTGTCCCCACAGCAACCACCACACCACAAGTCAACGTGTCACATCGGCACAGATCAACAGAGGGTCTGTGTGGGTGTCTCTGCATTTCTATGGTACGATGGCACTTCCTGGGCCCGTGAGGTTGTTCCCCAACAAGTGGCAAACGGAGGAGAGACACGTCACGTGACGTGTGGCTGAGTGTGCAGTTACAGGGACGAGCCCTGCGAAGCCCTGTGATGAACAGGTAACGTGAGCCAGAAGCACTCCTTTGTTGTTAGAAGCTCCTGAATGTTTTCAGTAAAACCCACCTGGTGCTGAGGGAAGGAACTCGAATCTGTCATTAACCTCATAAATGTTATTTTCAGCACTTGCCAAGAGTGGCTTTTGGGGCAGGAGATTGTCTGCAGTACCTAACACGGATAAGTGCAGACAGAGCAGGAAGTAGCAGGGTTTCAGTGATGGAGAAGCAGAGGAAGGATCACACGCATTCTGTGTTTCTGATCGGTTCGTGTGGGTACGAGTGAACTCTCCCCCCACCCTTTATTTCTTTTGCTCCTTCCCACAAAACTGGGAAAGACACAGAACATACACCATCACTCCACCTGTGACAGAGAAGATGGTGATCAGTGGGGTGACTTGCCCAAGGTCAAGAACAGGAAAGGTGTGGCTGAGACCAGAAGCCAGGCTTTTGGACTCCCAGCCTGGGGCTCTTCCTTCTAGACCGAAGCGCCAAATGCTTTAGGTCCAGGAAGAAAATTGGAGTGACATAAAGAAAAATCATATGCTAAATCACTTGTAAAGGGCTTTTGGTTGCTAAATCATTCTCAAACAGTCATTCTTTTTGTTATTTTTATTATACAACTATCATCATGTTTATAGCAAAATAACAGGCAAATACCAAAATGGAGAATTCCATGACAGCCTCCATTTGGTTGTGGTGATGGGTGGTCAGTGGCCCTGGCCCACCCTGTGGGGTCTGAAGCAGTGGGCAGGTGCCAGTAGCTTGACAAGATGTCTGGGGATTCGAATTTGGGGTCCGATAGCCTGGTCCCTACCACTTACCCCCAAATCCTCAGCTCTGTTTCTTGGATCACCCCAAATCCAGATTCAAAGTAGTGGCCCCAAGGGCTCTGGAAAGGTGTCCAGCACTGGGCTCAGATGAAAACTCCTTCAAGTGAGGGTCAGAAATGGGAGGGCACTCTGATCTGTGGTCCTTCCCTGGCAAATGTTTCCTTATCCTGTTTCCCCATCAGCTCCAGGGTCCCTTGTCCACCTTCCCCCAGGCTCGCCATCCATCTCTTCTTCTTCTTGCCCAGCTGATCGATCACGTGATTGCGTCATTTTCTGCATCTTCACGCTGCAGGCTTCCTCTCGTCTGTGGCTCATGGCTCCTGCTGGTGACCGGAGCCACCAGGGGAAGCGTACTTCTTCCAGCTTCACCACGTCACCCTGCCAGGTTCCGAATGGCTCCCACCGTGGTTCCGAATGGCTCATGCCAAGGACATAATTTGGCAAAGTCACTGAGCACAGGAGAAATTTCGTAAGAAAATAAGAGGCCTGTTTTAGAGTCTTCCCTTTATAAAATCACATTGTCTGACCTACCTCCCTTTCTCTCTCCCTCCCTCCCTCTGTTCATCCTCCCTTCTCTTCTCCTGCCCTGCCCCCCCGCCATCTAATATCAAATGGCACTCACAGTAACATGAGCGTTGGTTTCTTTTGTAGGGTTGGGTGTTTGGGTAAACTCTGCCCTTGGGTTTGTCCTACCTGGCTTGTTATTACTATCGGACTGGTAAGAACTGGACAGAGGCTCAGGACTGGAGAACAGGATGGAGGGAAAAGGGCCGATGAGATGGCTGACTTTGCCTTGCCCTGGGATGGGCCAGACTCCTGAGTTCTCAGGTTGGTTGTCCTGGCCCCTCAGTGCTAGGATTCCCCAGTGGGATTTGGAGTCCACGCACCTTAATAGTAAGCTGTGTGGCTTCGTCCAGAGTGTCCTCTCTGCCAAATGTCCGGTGTGACCTTCAGCCACAGTAAACAGCAGTTTATGGGTTTTTTCCTCCTAGTCACCCCCCGTCTTCTTTTCAAGATATAACTAACATCTTCAATTACCACTTCTAAAATGACTTAAATATCTTTACCCCATTCCTTGCTAAATTTGAATGTGTCACTTCTTGTTTCTGAGATTAATAGAGACAGAAATAGAAAGCACGTCCTTACTAAGTGTGCATTATTGCACTATGCACTTTACATGCTTTCTCTTAATTCATCCTCACGACCGTCACATGAGGTCACTGACCCTTGAGAGAGTTCCGGTGACTTGCCCAAAGCCACACTGCTGGAAGTGGTGAATGGACAGAACCCTGCAATCAGCCTCCAGACCCCATGGTCTTAACCACCACTCTGTTACATCCATTGGGTCTAGCTAATGTCCCACCACCCCGACACACTCCACCAGCCAGAAATCCAACTGGGCCATCCAAAATGCTCTTTCTTACAAACTTCCATTTTCATCACGCCGCTGCCAGCCAGGCTTCACATCTCACCCTCATTCTTCACTCCTCCCTTTGCTTGCCCACCGTATCTGCTGAGTCACTGGAGTTTGTTGTTTCTGCCTTCATGTAGTTCTTCACACCCTCCCTTCTCTGTGGTCTCACTGCCACCTCAAGTCCAGGCCTTCGTGAAGTCATGTCTGAGCCTCTGTCATTGGTCCCCAGTTTGTTTCCCTGATTCTTCCCTTCATCCTATACTTACGAATCAACTAATCTCCCCAGGACATTGCTCTGCACACATTGGCTTCTCCATGCTTCAGATCTCCAGGAGTGTCCCTTTAGTGAAGTCCTACCCTTTCCCCAGCACCTCAGCTTCTCCAGTAGAATCCTCACCTCCTACCAAGCTGGCTGTTTCCTCAGCGTACTTCAACTTTCCACATGTGTTGTGTTTTCCATTCTTTTCCCATAGTGTTCCTTCTACAGTGAATTAACAATCTCTTTCTCTGTTTGCCAATGATCTAGGCTTCCTTCAAGGGCTGCCTTAAGTATTATACCTTTCATGGAGCATGCCCCTTGTGCCCCAGATTCATACCTCTTTCTGAATCTTATAATACTGTCTGGACCACACATTTGGTTCTAAGCCAAGGATGCCTTAGCCATCTTTTATGAGGATGTCTGGGCACAGCTTCTGGCACATGTAGACACTCTTGAGTCAACCACAGCTTTACTAATTTCCCCGGACAATTTTGAATCAAAATATTTTGCTTGTTGTAAGATCAAAAACCCTGATTTTAGCTTCAGAAGACAGAGTGGGTGACAACCTATATATTTCATTTTTATCTCCAGTGCCTAGCTCAAGGGTATGTAATGGAGACTGTTGGAGTCTGACTAGGTCTTTCTTTAGCTGTGTGACCATACCCGAGTCTCCTTCCTTCTCTGGGATTGTTATTTTAAAATGGTGAAATCGAGTTAGATAAGCAACTGTCAGAGGATAAACCTTGAAGTCCTTAGGGTGCTAGAGGGCTTTTCAGGAGTGATCAGGGAGACAGAAAAAGGAAGGAGGGCCAAGGAGGTAGGATCCCCCATCTTCCGGGTCTTCATACTGTCTTCAGAAATATTCCTCTTGGATCTATTTCTACCCACAATTCCATTCCATAACACATTCTCTATGGTTTTAAAATATTTGAAAATTACTAACATACTGAATTTTTTGGACTATAAGATGCACCCAGGTTTTAGAGGAGGAAAATAGGGGGAAAATGTGGTAAAATATTTAATAACATAAATAACATAGGCTGCCACCACCCCCCACATACACACACACCCCATAGCAAGCCAGGCAAGCTACATTCAGACTATAAAATGCCCCTCCTTTTCCTCCCAAACTGGGGGGAAGAGTGCATCTTATAGTCCAAAAAATATGGTAGATTCTCTCTAAAGTCCCAGCTTTTCCATTTTGTATCTGTTGATGAGCATGAAGGAGAATAACATCTAACATGTACTGAGTTCTGATTATGTGCCAGGCACTGTGGTAACTGCAGATACTCTGATTATTCCCATGTCACAGGCAAGGATAAGGGCTTGCATGAAGGCCAGAGGGGAGAGAATAAAGTCGAGATGTGAGTTGCAGTCAGGGTGACTTGCCTGTTACACAGCCTTTTTAAGTTATCTAGTGCTAAAGGTTAGGAGCTGCAACATACCCACACTTTGCCTGCTTTGTGAGAAGAAGGTAGCAAAAATGACAGAGCAGGGCATATGGCCTGTTGCAAGAACTGTTTGATGAAGGTGAATCAGCCAGCTGGTCAACCTTAACCTCATCTGTGCTGCCAAAGAACTGGAAGAGGGATGTCTGCTATACTCATGGTTGGAGGTTTCTCTTATCTCGCTGACAGGATTGTTGGGAGTCTGGCCGAAAACTAGGCTTGCAGGGACTTCACTGGACCTGACCTCCCGATGGTTTAGCATTTCAGGCAACACCACTGACCTCTCCAGAAAACCACAAACAGCTCAGAAGTCAGGGTTTTGAATTGAGCCCAAAAAACCTTCCCTGAGCTAGTCCACAAACGAAGACACACTGGGCAGGTGTCTCTAGCCAGTGAATATCTCACACATAACCATGCAAATCCAAGACATTCCTGGCTCTAAGAGACTCCAGAGTGTTTTAAATAGAAAATATGAAAAAAAGGAAACTGGCAATTTCCATTCAGAGAAAACCGGTTATCACCTGAGCATGGTTCCAAGACAAGCAGGATTTAACCACAGCCTGACCGTTTGCCTGGGAACCTCCATCAGGAACTAAATTGCACAATAAAATCTATAAGTTCCTTGTGCTGCCAAGACGTCTGAGAGGGCTGGGACTGGCCCAGCCGCCCCATCAGACCTGACGAACGATTTTCCCTGTGCTGACAAGGGTACTCTGTGTGCTGTGCCGATTGGAAACCAGATTAGACTTTAGCAGAAGCCTCCCCGGGAAGCTGATTTTGCAGGAGCCACGATGCAGTTCTGCTCAGGTCGTCAGCCTGATTTTGAAACTCTTGATATTGTCATGGAAATTATCACTGAGCTAGATTCCAATCAATAGTTGTTTTCTTTTTCTTTTTAAAACTAGGGCAGGGGAATTGAATGAAGGGGAAAATTAGGCCTTTAACAGAGAAAAAAAACACAAGGCAGCATTTCAGATGAATACAGTAAATGATAGAGCTTTAAAAATGGCATTTCTCTCCAGTTCTTGCCCATGTCCCACCTCCCCCTGCTCATCCTTCAAGAAATCTCTGCTTCTCCCCTTCAAATACCCCGTTCCTTTTGTTACAATACCTCCTGTGGTGGGAGTGGCATGATAATAAAGTCCCCAAGCTGGTCCTTGAGAACAGGTAATAACTCCCCATTGGCTGGTGTTCCATCTGTCTTCTGAAGCTGCCAGTGGCCTGCATAAGGCTCCACTGAGCAAGTAAAGCAGGTGTTATTAAACTTTTACTTTTCTGAGTAGAACACTGAAAGAAGTGACAACCTGGTGGAAGGGCCAGGTCTTCTATCAGATTCGCTTTCAAAGCCACACTTAAGCAGTGGTCATTCTGTATATTTTCTAAAAGGGGGACAGGGTCACCGTTAGTTTTCCTAAAAATAAAGCAGAGACAAGAAAGAAAGCAGTGGAAGGAAGGAAGGAAGGAAGGGAGAAAGGAAGGAAAAGAAAAGAAGGAGATAGAGAAAGAAAATAAAGGAAAAAGAGAAGAGAGCAAAAAATAAAGCCAAGACTAAAACCATTCTCTGTGGAGTTAAACCGGGCAAGCAGAGTCCCCGACACCAGCGGTGTCTGTGGTTAGCAAGAGAACAGAAAAGTTGATGCAGCCCCCTCTTCTGGCAATAAGAAGTAATAGCAAAGCAATCAGGTGGATTTTTCAGATGGGTCTGGGTTGTATTGTAAGAGACACTTCAAGGTTTGTCTCTTCTCAAGGCAATTGTCATCAGAGTGTAACTTTTACCTCATCAACATTTCTACTCCCCAAATTGAAATAGGGGACAGTAGAGCGGCTGTCAGGGAAGCTTCGGGATCCACGCCGGAACCCAGGACACCTCAGTCTGCGCAGCCAGGCCAGTAATCGATGGGTCCAGGAGGCTGTGCCTCCAGAGTCGCCTTCTACACGGAGGAGGAGATGCCGCCCTTTACGCCAGCTGATTGCAGCAGGGACGCATCATGGACCTGAATGTTCTAGAAAGGTACTTTGTCGGCTGGTGCTGGTGACCGCTTGCACCCAGCAGCTCCCGCATCACCGGATGGTGTTTCCTGGGTTCTCCGAGGACGAGGGGCTGCGTGCACAGACACGCCGCTCACCAGCAGAGACGCACTTAGTCTCATTGTCTCACTTCTACAGCAGTGCTGTACAGCCATCACGGGCTTGTCTGGGTTCTCATTTCTTTCGCGAACAGGGTTTCTGGTGGAAGAGCTCCTCTCACGCCAGTCTTTCCCTCAGCTGTGAAGTATTTTTACGAGTGGTGTTGGGTAGAGAACAGAAGGTTTTTTCTCTTGACATGGTTTTGATCCTCCCTACTTCTGTCCTTCATTAATTTGTCTCCGAGCGCTACCACCCTTCTCTATACACCTGTGCCTCCCCAGAAGTCACGCTTCTCAAAGTCTGCTGGTCCGTCTCGCACACATGCAAAACCTCTTTCTCTGCGCAGTCCTGTGAACTTCTGAGTCACAGATGGAAGCCGGTCTTCCTATTTGTAGGGTTGACTAGTTTGTGCTTTGTCTAGGTTCTTGATACCCTCTGCACTCTCTTAAGCATCCTCTTCCCTCCTCTCTCACCCGCAGGCAGGGACTCCATTGAAATCCATCCTTTCCTCTACTTGCTGGTGAACTGATGGCCCTGCTGCCTGTCTCCTAGTAATGCCCAGGCATGATCCTGTGTAGGCTTATTTGCCCCCCTTGTTTCTCTGCATTTCCCTTTGGGGACAGTGTGGGAGAGTCTTGAAACCAAGATTCTGCATTGTTCTCCAAGCCCGGAAGTCTCCTCTCCTGGGCTTTATTCGAGATGAGCAGCAAGGCAACGACTCCTCATTTGCTCTCATCCTCACTCATGACAGATTTGGTGCCGAAGCTCCAGTCGTCCACTTCTTCTTATTGTTTTTATTTTCCCCACAAAACATAACGTTTTCAATGATTTTGTCTACCAAAATAAAAATCCTATTGACTAACTAATGATTTCTTTATCGATTCATATATAGCCAACGTTATCCCAAATGACAGCAGTATTAGCAGAGCTGATAAATTCACCAAGCAAAGACGCATTTCACTGTAGCCAGAGCTAAACGCTTAACAGTAAATGTTCAGAATACATTTAAATAATTTAGCATCCTAAATAGCTTATGAATACTAGGGATTGCCTTTGTAAATGTCTGCAGGATCAATAGTCTCTAGATTGGGAATTATTGCCCGGCCCATTCAGTCTCATTTAATCAGCAAACACTTACAGATGGCAAGGGTTGGAAAGAGGAAACATCCTGCTCTATCCTGTGGAGAAGGTCTTTATGGGCAGGGGGAGACAGGTGAGCATAAATACTGGGCACCCTAATGAATGTTTTTTCATGGTAGAACAGGTCAAAAGAGCAAAAAGATCAAGCTGGCTTGAGCAAACCAGAAAAGGCTTCATGGAGGATATGTCTGAGCCAGGTAGGTCATAAGAGGGTGAGTAAGGAAGGGCGTACGGGCAAATTGTTGCAGGACTGGAGCATCTCAAAACTGCCTCCCAGACGCAGTGAGGAGCACAAGTCAGAACCCGCCTCCACGCCTTCCCTCCTCAAACACACACACACATCAAGTTCAAGAAAGCCTAGATACATGCTCGTCTTTTTAAAAAGTGATGGTTTTAACTGTGGGAGTGATGAGAATCACTGGGAAACATTTGGGTTTGCAAAACACCCAAGCAAGAGGCCTCTCGCTCATAATCTTGCATCACCTTCGGTGTGAATTGGGATCGGAGTATCCACGGACTTCGAGGTTTAGACAATGTGGATGCGTAACTTGGAAAGACTTAGACAACAGGGCTCCTTGTCCACCACTCTGGATTTCCTCCAGGAACAAGAGACTTCTCTGCACAGGATTAGGAGACTCCTACAGAAAGTCATGTCAGTCACAGCACCGATGAGTGTGCTCTGGGGAAAGATGTGGGAAGGCTTTGGTTTTCAAAGAATGTGTGTGTCCTTCCTTGGTGAAGGGCAGGGCGACTCCTCCAGCCTCTCATCAGGGATTCAAGTCAGTAATACCTTTTGACTTAGAAAAAAGTCACTTCCCCTAGTCCTTCTTTCTTCCAAGATAATATAAACCCACTGTATCAGCTGCTGCTGTGTTCCATTTCACTTAATCAAATGGGACAGGGAGTCTTTTGCGAAGCCTCTCTTAGGTGGAAGAGCCAGCTCACTGCTGCCCATCATCCCCACCTGCTCAGCGGCACCTAATTGCTTCCTGGTTAAAAGCCACAGGTCTTCCTAGTCAATCTTCCAGTTTGGCAGGATGGCCCCACTGCGGCGAGGAGCAGTGTGTAAGCATGCATCCCGGGAAGACACTTAGTATTTTCAACTCAAGAGCCTGTTTCTCAGCTTCTCAGGTATGAACTCCCTGTGTGTTACAGTGAACGGGGGAGCAGGGGGGACTCAAAGGGGTCACAGACGGGCTAAGTGTTGGGGCATGTTTCACCCTCTAAGCTAGCCTTTTTGTTGGGGATATGCCTGCAGCTAGAGACTTCCTTTCTAAACTGTCTCAGGATTCTTTGGAGAAACATAAGAAGGCATCTGCTGTGTCTCCCCTTTTCATGCTTCAGCTTGACAGGATTATAGACTTTGTGAGACCAAAAATCCCCCCAAAAAACAGGAATTGACAACCATCCATTTATTAAGCAATTGCCATGGACTAGCTACTACATGAAATGCGGGAAAATATCAATGGTGAGACACAGTCCTTGCCCTTTTCAAGCTGCCTGCCGGGACAGAGAGGCCAGGATGCAGCTGAGCTGTAAATCATTCAGGGTCACTGCAGAACTCCAGGCAGACGTGCGGGCGCCCCCCAAATCAAGTAGCCCAGTGATCTGTAAGTCACTCTCCCTCCCTTCCCAACCCCACCTCAAACCACTCCTCCTCTTGCTCACTTTTCACTTTTTTCACATTTATCTCCTATTTGTTGCTCCCAGTTGCCAAGCACTTCCCCAGCTCAGGGCCTTTGCACTTGCTGCAGTCTCTGCCTGAGACACTCTTTCCCCGGCTTCAGTCACGTGACCTCACCTTCACCCCTCAACTCTTGGTTTAAATGTCTTCTCCCCAGTGAGACCTTTTCTGAGGTCTCGTCTGACTCAGAAATTATACATTTTACTTTTACTAGTCCAATTCTTATCTAAAAACTTTTAACACTGTCAAAGAAAAACAGGGCTGGGCTCTTGTTGAAGGCAACGGGACAGACTTTATTTAGACTGCCGCAGTAAGGGAGAGAGACTTCAGTGTCACAGACTGAGCTCCACTCCAACCTGGACATCGATGAGTGGGTGAGGTGCAGCACAGGGAATGTAGTCCCCACCTCTACAGTCATGGTGCATGGGGCCAGGTGGGCACTAGACCTCTCAGGGTGATCATTGTGAGGTATATAAACGTCAAGTCACTACGTCGTGTACCCAAAACTAATATAATATTGTGTGTCAACTGAAAAACAAATTGAGCCCTTGCTGGTGTAGCTCAGTGGATTGAGCACGGGCTGCGAACCAAAGCATCGCAGGTTTGATTCCCAGTCAGGGCACTTGCCTGGGTTGCAGGCCACGGCCCCCAGCAACTGCACATTGATGTTTCTCTCTCTCTCTCTCCCTCCCTTCCCTCTCTAAAAATAAATAAATAAAATCTTTTAAAAAAAGAAAAACATTGAAATGATAAATAATTGAAAGATAAATTAAAAAAAAAACGACAAAGGTGTCTGAGATTTCAGGGAGAACAGACAGGGAACATAAGAGGACTAGGAGGCTATAGAGAAATAGAATATTACAGTGGGAAGTAAGTCAAAAATCACTGAAAATGCTTTGACAATGTAGGTTGGGACAGTGGATTTGTGGTTTGCCTACATTACTTTTTAGCAAAGATTCAGCCAGAGAACTGGGTTGCCTTTGGGGGCACAGCTAGTGCAAGCAGAAACCAAGCTGAAATTCGGTCAGATCTCTTAGCACAGTGTTGGGGCAAATCCTTTGCATCATCGAGGAGTCACACTTCCAAACAAACATTTATGCTCGGTAGTTTTTTTATTTTTAAAGTTGTTTTAGAGTAGGTTGGTATCTCTAGCTTCTTCACAAATAGGACAAAACTTACCTAAATTTTAAATTCTTACATTTCCTTAATCTGTTTTCAGGTACCATGTTGATATCATTTGAGATTTATTTATTAAATATTTAAATAATTAAAGCATTTATTCTTCATAACACATTTTACTGTTTCTTTCTCTTTTCTTCTTTCCCCCACATCTTCCTCTTAGATTTATATTGTTCTGTTTTGCAGAGTATAATTTCTAGTAATTGTTTCAGTTAGAGTTTAAGAACAGTTTTAAAGAAATCACACCCTCCTATTTGAACTGAACAGTGGTTTGGCCGGGTACGGAACACTCCCGACAGCTCCATTTCCTTCCTGCAGCCAGTGTGGCTAATGAGAAGATTTTGGTGGTCTGAAATTCTCTACAATATCAGTAGATGTGAGTTATTTTCTATGCTTCCTGCCCAACACCTAGTAATCCCTTTGAATCTGAAAATGCATGTCTTCTTCAAATGGGATATGTTTCTTCCATTATTTATTTCAATCTATTCTCTCTGTTCTTTTCTTCCAGACCTCTCTTAGACCTTCTGATTTCTTTTTCTAGTTTCTTAATTTTTCTTTCATGTTTTCATCTTTGCCATTTTACTTTGTGTTCTGAGAACATTTCTAAACTAGATCTCCCAGCTGTGTGTTCTCTACTCAGTTCTATACATTCTGCCTGATGATAAACCAAAGGCAGATGTACTGTTAGCTGGGATGGGCAGTAGTTAGTCTTCTGGTCCTGGAGACCCAAGGGGGCGATTCTGCCTCTCAGGTCCAGTGTTGCTGCTTACTGCTTCTGCCTAGGGACAGACCCTCCTGCTGCCGCCCTCACAAGTGAAGTGTGCTGTGTGTGGTGCTGGGAAGAGGAGATAAGCCATCTGGGAGAAGTCACCTTGACCGTGAAGACCTCCTTAGCAGTCCTGCCTGCTCCAGTGTCCAATCTTCAGCATTTACACAGAGTATCTGAAGCCACTTCCAACTCAGAGCAGACCCCTCCTGGGTGTGTTTGAGGCTACAGCCTCATCAATTATTTATATCCCATCTGCTTCAAGCCTTTCAGGAATTCTTTGTCATGTCTGGTCCATGGAAAGTCACCCTTCCTGCTTTGCAGCACTGTTACGGTTCATTTTATCCTACATATTTGGGGGTAGGAAAAAGACCTTGTAGCTTATGCTCAGTTTATCACCCTAATAGCATCTCTTCTATTTAATTTGCAAATTTGTTTTTGATTCATAGCTGTACAAAAACTATAAATATAAGGATATGTATCCAATGTATCATATGCATTTAAGTAATGCTACAATTGAAATAAACAATGCAGAGAAATTGCCAGTTTTTAAAATACTTTTAGAAATAATGTCTCCGTATTATCCCTATTTAAGAGATATTTTTCTGGGCTTTTAAATAAAAACTTACTTCTTCTAGACTTGATTCAAATACTACAGCTGGAGAGGCTAAAAATGTTATTTGCCTCTTGCCTCGGCCGTGAAACTTTAACAGCAGAAGCCACACAAGGGCTGTTCTGCTCTAGAACGACCCCGACCTCAGTCTGTAGCTGTATATTTTGGTCTCTGACCTGCTGGTCAAACAGAACAGGTGGAAAAGGGGGAAAATAGCTGATCCATAAAGGACAGGGCTTATCCAGTGTTTTTAGTATGTCAGTTAACATTCAAATGCATTACATTTGAATGTAATGCATTCACATTCAAATGTAATCACTTGGATGTTTTGATGTTAGTGGGCTGGGTATTATCTCCATTTTACAAATAGGAAAAACAGCATCAGAGAAAGAAGTCACATGCCCAAGTTCTCACAGCTACTCTTTGCTATGAAGCCAAAGTCCCTTAGAAGGTGTATCAGTCTGCACCCCAGCAGGACAAAGAAGGCATGCGGAACTTAGGATAATTTAAGGGGGTTCAGTAAAGGGATCACTTATGAAGGTGTGGCAGGATGTAGAGGAATGACAAGGGAAGGATCCCTGGCTAGTGAGAGAGGACCAGTCACCCAGCACCAGGCTGGATGGACAAGGGGAGAAAGTGGTCCCCAAATGAGTTCCTAAACTTTTGTCAGCCTGGTGGAGCCCAAAGACCCCATCTTGAGATAATGTTTTTAAATAAACTTGATAAAATACTTAGAATTATTGAAATAGCTAATTCTATTAAAATACTGTGAATAAGGTATTTAAGTAAAATAAGTTTGCAGTGCATTAATATAAATGCTTTGGCTCACAAATGCTGATGGTGAGTCTAGGAAAGACCACCAGTTTCAGAGCAGTGATGAGCATGAGGCTACAAGGATGTGTCTGCACCTCCTGCGGGGCCACGGGAAGACACCAAGCGAGCAGCCACAGGTATTTCTAATGCCACGATGATGTGTTGCCTCCCCGGATAATTAAAGATAATGATAGATTTTGGTCAGAGGTCAGGGAATATGAAGGTTTGTTTTGATTTTTCCCATTAAAGCGTACAGACTTCCTGCACTCTATCCATAGATCCCAGATTAACAACAACAGAAATTTGTTTCTCATAGTTCTGGGGTCTGGAAGTCTGAGATCCAGGTGTGAATGAGGTTGGCTTCTTCCGAGGCTTCTCTCTTTGGCTGGTAGACACCTGTCTTCCACCTGTGTCCATCGGGGTCATCTTCTGCCTGGGTCCAAATCTCCACTTCTTGTAAGGATACCAATCTGATTGGATTAGGGATCACCCTAATGACATTATTTGAACATGGACACCTCTTTGAAGACCCCGTCTCCAAATACAGCTGCCTTCTGAGGTTTTAGGAAATAAAGACTTCACCATGTGGATTTTGAGGGGACTCAGTTCACCACACAACTGAGGACTCTGTGAAGAGGATGGCAGTTCTCCTGTTTCACCAGAAATCTTAAATCCTCCTGAGTTCCTAGCCATCTTCATGTTTCTCTACCTGTTTCAAGACAGCTCATCCCCATAATCCTAAGGTCGCCAGTCTGACCATGAGGGCTTCACCGGGAGGTTTTGGAAACCACGAGCCCAGCCAAGAAAACAGCTTTTCTCAGGATGATGTTCCATTGCCACGTTCTCCATCCCGATTGGATTGGTTGTGTTCACTCATCAGTGTACGAGATCCCTTTCTTTGAGGGAACTATTGGGCATTGTTCCTGATATTCAGTTGTCTGGTCTATGTCAAGGTTAAGAGCTAGGCCTCTGTAATTGAACAGCTATGGATTTAAATCTCAGTTTTTATACTTTTAGGTGGACAGATATTAAATTCCCTCAGATTCTTTATTTTAATTATAATTATAATTATAATTATATAAGCTATATACTTATATATGTAAATAAGTAGGTTTACAATTATGAGTATGTGAACACAGGATTTATTCTTGTATTATTATTTATTAATGATTGTATTATTTTCCATACAAACAACCTTAAACCTACTTTTGCCAACTGCTTTATATAATATAATTCATGTGTATTATCTAAAATGCATTTTATTAGTTTTATTATATGTAATATTTACCTATAGATTATATGTGTGAAGATAGCCTTAATTATAGTTCTACACGATGAATCGTTATAGTTGATAAATGAGGTAATGCATTTAAAAGCGACGTAAGTGATCGTTGATATTTGGTAAATGCGTTGAACATGGACGTGTGCTCACAACAGAGACACAGAAATAAAGCTAAATTGCCTATCCCGAGGAAATCCACCGTTTACCAGGGAAATAGCCAACTCATCTTGACGAGTGTCGTGAGAGAGATAAGAACAAGTTCCCGGGAGACTACCGAGGGTGCATGTCCCCACAGACTCGGAAGGCTCCAGCAACAGGTTTTCCGAAAGCAGTTTGGCTTAGCCCTGGGAGAAGAGAGCGAGAAGAGACTGAAGAACTGCGCAGGCGCAGGGGACAGCGCGTGCAACTCAGTGGCGGCAGAGAGCCTGAGCCTTTTTCGGGGAATGCAAACAGCAGCGATGCCCAGAAGATAAAGTGTGACGAAAGGTGAAACCAGACGGGAGAGTGAATGGGGAGCAGGGCCTGATTTCGGCAGTGGGCGGGGTCTGCCTTCAAAGAGAATGGTGAAGGTGAGGATTAATGGCGACCTATGTGTTCCTGTTCTTGTAAAAAAAAAAAATTAATAGTATGACTGTCTTCTTATGGGTCTGATCATTTAATTACCTATACAGGACACGAGCACCAACATGATTTCTGCCTCCACCTCGTTTGTGACTCAGGATGGGAATTCTGAGTAACAGGTCCTTGTCACTCACTCTGAAACCTCACCTGAGACGGGCACTGGGAGACGTGATGGAAATCGTGGGTGCCAGCACCCTTCTCAGCTTTTCTTCTTTCCTTTCGGTCTCGCTTTCTCTCTTTCCTTTCCCCGATATTTTCATTTTTCCTTCCAACCATACCTTGGACCTCCTAAAAAGCCTTTGTTTAGTCCTTTCAATGTGACTTTGGAACAAATAAAAGTTTTCTACTTATGATAAGTAGAGAGTTAGAATCAACTAACTTTTATTAAGCACCTCCTGTGTGCTAAGTTTGACAACTGCTTTGGCATTTTCATTTCATCAATCAGGAAACTGACTTTCACAAACACCAAGTGCCCTGCTCACGAACACCTGTGTTTTCCTCTTCCTTCCCAGACTACTTTACCTCTCCCAGCCCAGTCCCACCTGGAGGGGGTCATGTGACTAGTTCTCACCAATGGAATGCAGTGGAGGCGGAGTTTCACTTCGGCCCAAGGAGGTTAAAAGTGCACAGGCCTTCTCTTCACTCTTGCTCTTCACCATTCATTCTGGACCGTCTATAATGGGAACCACACTTCCATTGTTTATGTCCATTATACTTTGAGGCATGTTTGCCAAAGCAGTGAGCATTTTCTAGTCCATGCATTACCTGATGGCGGCAGAATTAGAAACACCTACTATGGGAGTGGGACTGTGTTGGCTTTAAAAGGTATAAGCGTGAATTAGAACAGTCGAGACCCTTCAGAAGCTTTAAGGCCAATAGGATTCTGAGATATGGACAGAAATGGTCAGGTACGAAATACAAACTGAAAAGGATTTCTACAGAAAACAGAAATGAAAGGGCATAGGAATTAAGAGAGCAAAGAAGTTGTGTCATTGTGTGAGGAGGGAGGACTTTCAGGGGGAGGGGTATTTGGGCTGGGCGCCTGCCGAGACGGAATCACCGGGAAATGAAGGAAGGACAAGAGCACCCACAGCCCGTTGTTCAGTGCCATGGACACGGGGCACGTGAGCAATGGGAGGGTGGGGCCTCATCGTGCCAGACACTGAAGGCCAGGTTAATGGCTTGGAGCATCATTGACATGTTTGGCTAAGGGCTGTCCCCAACACCTGATGGCTGAAAATCTTTGAAATAAATGGTGGGCTGTGCCCTTAGAGTTTGAGGACTGTTTACAGGGATGGTTTTTTCACTCACCCCCTGGAGCTCAGACCACAGAGGGTTTCATATCAGAGAGCTGGTCTCTGAGGACAGAAGCAGACAGAAAAGATCAGAGATCACTGGGGATGGGCAGGAGGGAAGAAACAGCACCCAGAACTGGTCTACCTGGGCAAGGTTCCAGACCCTGATCAAGGCTGAAGATAAAATGACCTGAAGAGCTTTTACATCCTGCTCCATTTAGGGCTCGCTCAGGGGAAGTATATCAAGGGCCTTTTCTCCCTAGGAGTACATAGGTACATGACAATGACCAGGTTGGCATTGGATGGCACGGCAGTGAAGGTCACGCAGGGGAAATGGTCCTTCAAAGTAAAAGCTCAAATGAAGCCAGCAATTTAGGTCTGTTCACAGCCTGACTTAGTGGTTCTACTTATAACTAAAAGCTAGGAGAGGCACTCTCTGGGTACATATGTCTTTAAAGTTTCAGTATCTCTTTCATTATTTTTATAGTGCACACATATCTCAAGCTTTAACTGTTCTTTTTGTCATTGTAGCGAGGGGCAAAAATGCCATCCAGCTGCTCAGTCTGTTTGTGCGAAATCGGGTCTCTTCTGAGTGCTGGAACTCTCGTCCGGCGAGACACCCCAAATGCACGGAAGGGTCAAGCTGGAAAGAGGTAGTGACAACTCTGAATTTTTATTTTTGTTTTGAGATAAATCATTGTGGTATCAGAGCTTTCTTGGTTGGAAAAAACACATCCCCTTGTCTCCCAAGTTATGTGAAATTTCCCCATTGTTTTAGACACAATTGCTGGCACCACACCATGTTTATGCAGAGGGGCAGAGAAGCGGAAATGTTAGTGGAGCTAACATTTATTTAGCGCTTTCTGTCTACCACATGCTTTACATTTATTATTAGTCACAACAATAACCCTGTTTACTGTAGCAATCCCTTTTCCCATCCTGCACAGAATAGGAAGCCAAAGTTTAGTTGATTTAAGGGACTTAGCCCAGGTCAGGTAGCTGTAAAGAACAGATGAAGCAAGTTCGTCCTGACTTGAGAATTCATGCCATTAAGTTGCTCATAACCAAATGTGCCATCTTATCATAGAGCTTTCAGAAAATGGCCTAAGAAGGCAAAACAGGACGCACAGACCTAAGTGCGAAGTAACCTCGTGCCAACCTCACCTGTAAACACTGACAGCACTGACTGCAGAGCAATGATCCAGCGTGATCACTGTGAGAACAAATCCAGGAAGGGGTGGTGTCTGAGCAGATCTGAGCTTGCTCCTTCATGGATGCTGTTAATTTGTACACATCATTACAATATGAATGTTACTATTCAGCATATTATGATATTTTTCTGTGAAAGCCACTGCCATGCTCTTTTCTTAATGCATTTATTTCAAGATGTATTCTTTAGGTCTGAACAATCCTAATTACGTATGACCTCTGACAGATTTATGCACAAAGTGGGTTCCTCTTGCTTTCGCTCATGCATAAATTCACCAAGCACTCATTGACGGCCTCCCAGGTTTTAAGGTCAAGATGTAAAGCTTTGTAGTCAAGAAAGCCAGTGTTGTGGTCGGAAGAAAACTCACTGCACAGCCGTAGAGTAACACAGCAGGTGCCGTGAGAGAGACGGCACTGTGCAAAGCTCTGATGACAGGGAGGTGCTGGCTGGGCGGACAGGCCCAGTGGGGTGTCACAGGTGTCGGAGTCTCAGAGGAGGCAGAGAGAGTGTGGGTCTTTTCTAGTCTACTGGAGAGTGGCAGACGGTGACACTGGACAAGGAAAGTGGCGGAGCAGGAGGGTGAGCTCTGAATGCTCTGGGGTCCACCAAACGAGTTAAAATTTCCTCCTCTTCCCTCTGCATTAGAGAGGTATCCATGTGATTATATATTTAAGTCTTGTTTTTCTCTTTCAAAGTACTTTCTCTCACTCCGCCACCATTTGGGCTTCCTCTCTCATGGGTCATTCTCAGAAAAATCAGATCGTACCTGATCAATCCTGTGGCGTACGGTTTTGCAAGTGAGGGTCTCTGTTCCCTCTCACCGAGTAGACAGGACTACGAAGGTGGTTCATGCATCCGTTCTCCTGCATCCTTCGTAGTAGAGGCATTTCACCACGTACTGGAGAGGTACCAGCATTTAGAGGAACTTCTGAGGATAGCAAGATGCTGTCCGTGAAACACTGTGGCACATGCTGAGGGGCATCGAAACAACATACTTCTGGAGAGAAATTAGAAAACGAGGTTGTCAGCACTTGGCGAAGTCCTGTAGGAAGACAAGAACTGGCCCTGGCTGGTGTGGCTCAGTGGACTGAGTGCCTGCCTGCAAACCAAAAGGTCACTAGTTCGATTCCCAGTCAGGGCACATGACTGCGTTGTAGGCCAGGTCCCTAGTAGGGGGCACATGAGAGGCAGCCACATATTGTTTTTCTCCCTCTTCCCCCCGCCATTCCCTCTAAAAATAAATAAATAAAATCTTTTTTTTTTAAAAAAGCTTGCTTAAAAAAAAAAAAAGAATTAGGGCTGGCTACATTGTCAAGGTTATTCCAGATCTTACTATTCTGCTTCTCTGATGATAATGACAATAAAAACAGCACCTTTTTCCCTGACTCACACGGTTTTCAGTCGTTCACCCACGATGTCCTCTGAGCAGCTTGATGCAGAGGGCAGGCCTGGGAGGACCAGCAGTGCTTTCAACTGGACCTCCAGGGTAAACGTCACTTTAAATGGGAGACGCGAGGGGCTGAACACCCTGAGATCCGCCCTTCTGTGTTCAACGAGGCAGCTTCACGACAGGAAAACCTCCACCTTGCTAATCTTAAAGCCTACGAATATTCCAAGAATACCCTACTTTTCCTGTATAATCTATCATTTATGTCTGTTTATAAAAACATTTAAAGGTATTTAAGTTTTCATCTTGTTTCTACCACGGAGAAAAGTGTGTTAATGTTTGCCACTTTTCCCGCTGTGCTTTGAGCTTTTCTTTCGTGAGCACTAAACTTGCCCTTTCACGAATGAGGCGGTACTCTGCAGTCGATGGCGATGCCGCCGTTAACGCAGAGAATGTGTTTCGGAGAAACCTGATGAGCAGAGACAGAGATGACCTAGGGAGACTTGAAGGAACTGTCCAGAAAACAACGGGTGGAACAAAGAACTAGAAATTTTACAATGTGTGTGAGCTCTGAGGAAGAGAAACGGGAGAGTGCGCTTAGGTGAAAGGATGCTCTCCAAAGTGGGTTCCATGGAGTCCGTTCTGCTACGTGGTTCTCAGAATACTGAGCTCTTATGGTCAAAGAGGTTGAATCCGTCGCCATTGAGGGTGTGCCTATTGGCCTTACAAGGGCTCTGGGAAATCCTACAATAAAAATATTTTCAAAACTTCATTTAATCCAGAGTTTTTCAACCTTCTTGGCCACGAACACTTGTTTATTTTCAAATATCTCTGTACTAGCATTCCATGAAACACACTTTGAGAAATGCCGTTTAGGATTAGGGAGAGTGAGAGAAAGGGTGACCTACATTTTTTTTTAAAGTAGCTCTACCAGCACTCCTGTGAAATACAGAAAGTTATTTTACAGTGTCCTTGCCAGAAGGTCTTTTAAAACTATGCATGGTGAATTATTGGGGGTGAAGTGTACTGATGTTGCCAACTCACTTTGAAAAGTGTCAAAAACAAGCTAAGTTGATAGACAGACAGACAGACAGATATGTGCTAAAGTAAAGGTAGTAAAAGGTTAGTTATAGAATCTAAGCAGTAGGTGCATTAGGTGTTCACTGTAACCATTATTTTTAACTTTTCCGAATGTTTGAAAAGTTTTTAGACAAAACATTGAGAGGAAAAAATACACATTCAATCAACACTGGCATGAAGTCTGGCTTAGAAGGAGGTAGAAAGACTTGAATTTTCAGCTTTCCACCATAGTTCCCATCTGTTGATCGTGTACGAGGCACTATACCAGAAACGTCACACACGGATATGATCTCATTTAATAATCCAATCCAATGAAAGGGGAGTTTGGGGGTCCCCATCTCAATGAGGAGACGAGTAAGACTCCCTGAGGCTGTGTCATGACAAAACGCGCCCTTGTTAAGCCCTCGTTTTACGTGATGGGTAAGGGGTGTTCTCTTTCCCATCCCCTGCTCCACTTGGAAAACAGGATGATGTCTGTCAGGAACCCTCCCCCTCCCTCCCAGAGCCTACAGCCTTACTGTACAGTTGAGTTATTTTATAGTCAGCTGTGGGGAGAAGCAGAAAAGTATAGGTAAGTTAGCTACCCCCAAAAAACTCAAGATCTGCTGCAGGAGGTGGGGGAGGGAGAAGGAGCAAAGAGAAGATTCCGTGCAGGACACATGTGGACTGTGGGGGAGGAGAAGGAAATGAGAGAGAAGAGGAAAGAAGCACCAAAGCAGTTTGGGGAACTAGTTGAGAGCAAGAGGAATGCAAGGAAGGAACATTTTAGTGCCGTGGTGGCTTATAAGGAGATTCTCTTTAATATTCTTTGAGGGACACAGTATAATTTGAGTTACTTTTATTTCTTTGTTTTCTGGAATGTTTTTTCTGAACGTGACATTTCTTTGCCCTATCTTTTAAAAAATGTGTATTGGGAGTGCATTTTTGTCATTGTATACCTCAGAAGAACCGACAGGTTACGTGGCCTTGTGGCCACAGAGGTCATGTGATTTTCTTCATCACGTGGTGGGGAAATCACTGGACTGGATGCCCGAAGCGGGGGCCATTGGGAAAGTGCAGGCAACGATGTGGAACAGACACGCTCTTTTCACTACTGTGCAAACTTTAGTGAATTAGCAACCGTTTTGACCTCAGCACTAGTATGCCAATCAAAATGGTCTTAATTGATGAGAGCTTCAGCTAATTATTCATGGGGTTCCTGGAGCCCACATAAATGTCAGCCTGCTGAAGTGCCAGGTGACATATGTAACTGAAAGCCCATGGGTCTGGGGAAGGCAGGCCTGACCTTAGCCGTCCAGCAAGATCAGGCTTGGGTTTGATTTTTCGCTGCTGCTACCCTTCTACCCCAAAATGTAGCATACTCTTTAGCTTCACCGATGGAAGTTGAAGATTTTAAGTCCTCTGGTGGAGCTACCAATATAGAACTATGGGCTTAATATTATATTTCTCCAAGCTCCCCACTTCCATTAGAATTGCCCGCCCACTCACACAGTCTAAGAATTTCTTTCCCAGGTTCTATGGCACTGCCCATGAGTACGCACACCTCACCTTCACTGGGCACCATGTTACAGCAGACCATGCGTGAATACTGGGTCAGTTCTTTTTGCCACTTCCTGTCAGGTTGCCAGAGCCGCATCTGTCAACTGGAGCTGGATTTTTACTCTTCGTGGCCACACTGGGCCAAATAGTCAACCCTCACTTCCCTGGTTTCTCAAGAGCCTGCTGTGGCAGCCACACCACTGCCATAGCGGTGACTGCATCGTTGAGGTTCTTCATTGCAAGGGGACAATACCGCATAAGCTAAACCGAAAACAAACCTATCTACAGCATATTGCTTGGGAGCAGGGGAGGCTGTGTGTATGTGGGCAGGGGTACATGGGAAAGCTCTGTACCTTCTGCTCAGTTTTGCTGTGAATCTAAAAGTGTTCTATGAAAGATAAAGTCTATTTTAATAAAAGCGTATTGGATAACACGGGCTTTCTAGAGAAGTCAGAGACCAGACTTGGAGCCCACATGAGAAAAAGGCAAGCCACGGGGCAGGTCCCCTGACTGCCATTGCCTGGGGGCGGACATTGGATGCTGCCGCTGGAAACTCTACTAGGTCACCTCTGTAAGCCAGGTGTAGCTGTTATGAATGTCACTGCCTCTACTCATGCCCGAAAGGAGTAAATATGGTCCCTGCTTTTGGGGTCCCCTAGCCACCCCCCATATTCAAAGTCAGGGGATGGTTCTAATAGAGGTAGGCTAAGCCATTTGCTCCCTTAGAGCTGTTTCTCTAGAAGCAGACTCTGAAATAAAGATTGGTATGCAAGCAATTTATTAACAAACAGTTTAATACCATATGATATAATATGGGAATATTGGATATATGCTATAACAATAAAATGATCTCATCTAGATTTAGTTCCTTCATTTGGGAGTCAGGGTGGTATAGCAGAAAACTTTGCCATGAAAACATCTTGTGTTTGGATGTGACGCTGACTAGCTGTCTGCTCTTATTTAAGTAGGATTGTCAGGGAAAAAATGCAGGTCACCCAGTTAAGTTTGTAGTTCAGTTTCTTTCTTAGTAAGTACAGCTCAAATAGTGTATGAGCATATGAGCACACCGTATGACAAATTATCCATTGATTATCTGACACTCCAGCTTAACAGGGCATTCTGTAATTTGTTTGCCAAATGTGGCCACCCTGTGTGTAAGTCATTGGCTTCTCTGGTCTTCAGTGTCCTGTCTGAGAAATGGTCTCGTATCCCTTCAGAACACAGAGACCCTCCGTGGATCTTCCAGGACAGCTGACTCCTAATGCAGCAGCCAATGAGACAAGGCACAAGAGTTAGGGTGTTTTTCTGTTTTCTTCCCTTTGTGAAACACGATCCAGACAGATGTTCCCGAATCAGATGGAAGCCTGCAGGACGTGGGCTGGTGCGAGGCTCAGTGCATTGTCTGCGTCACAGCCGACTGCCTCCCAGCTGGCCTGCACACACTACTCCCCCGTGCGCCTCGCTCCCAGCTTGCTGCAGGCAGCTGATGGCAAGATTGGGACTGCTTGGTCCTTACGATCTTCCCAATGGCTCCTCCTCCCCTCGCCTCTTCTGTTCAGGACATTAAAAAATAAAATAAAATAAAATCACAGCCTCTGTTTTACTGAGCAGCTGCTTCTCTGGGCCTTCTTATCTCTCAGGCCAGAGTTACCCCAGGGAAACCTACGAAAAGTGGCGTTCATACAACATTGCCCATAGGAACTGCAGGACTCTGATTTTGTAACTCAGAGAGTAACTTATCAGCCTTATTCACTTTCAAACTGTTTTCTGTTGTATCATTTCTAGGGGGAGGTTGAAAGAATGGGGAGGCAATAGCCTATGCTAGCTCTGCGATCTTAAAATGATATCCAGTTCCTTACAGCACTGGTGCAATGCTTTCTGCAGACTCTCACATTGCCTTCCGGTACCGGGAAGCAGAGCAGGGTACAGTCTGTGCCCACCCCAGGCACTGCATTGGTTCAAAGAAGCTTGGAGCCAACCTGCCTTGTCCTGGGCAGAGCTGGGAGCAGAGTTCGCCTTCCCCATTCCAGTGAGTGGCCTCTCTCCCCTGCTCACTGGTGTCCCCAAGGACAGAGGACACTCAGCGAAGTCTGTCTCTCCATTTTCTGCTACACTGTAGTCTTGGTCCTCATCTTTTCATTAAGACTCCTCACATGGTACTAGTGAGGGCCTGGGCTCTTGGCAAAAATAGGGTTCCCAGTCTCCTAAGGAAGTCAGGTTCACAGCTAGTGAAAGGAGCTCTGCACGGAAGTCCCTTGGAGTCTAGGTGTTCACCCCTGAGCTCTGTGTTCATTCGCCCATATATCAATGAATCACTGAGCTCTGTTTTAGTCGGGAGTCTTTAGGATCAGACCCAGAAACGAGGATATATACAAAAATGACCACTGACTCTCCCATTGAGGGGCAAATTGATTGGCGGCCGCAGGCTCTGCCCTCTGGATCCACCTGCATGTCAGTGGTGGGGTCGCACTCGTCATGGGCTGAACATTGACCACAATGGGATCCTACAGAGGCCCTTCCAGTGTGGCATGGGTGTCCTCGGCCACGTGACTTTGTCTCTAGGGCTGTCCCGCCACCTGGTCAGGCCTGTCTGAGAGCTGCTCAGCCACCCACGTGTCTTCCTAGGCCATCCTCCTTCCTCCCCCCTCCCCAGGACAGATCTGCATTTCTGTCCGTAGATCTTCTGTGCCCATTCCCTCTCCTCCTCGTTTTCCAGCACAAGCATGTCCCCTCAGTGGGTCTCTTGGCATTTGCCTCCCCTCAGAGAACCCAAACTCAGAGGCGATCCTAGGAAGCAGGAGGGGGGACAGAGGAGGGGAGATGGGGAAGGAAGGAAAGCCGACGGAGGGTGTCGACATGGCTGTTCCCTCCATCACCAGAGGCTCAGCCCTGCCCAGAACCTCCTGAGGAACTGTGCGCAGCTCACCTAAGACACCACCCAGGGGCAAGAAGCCTGAAACAATTATTCACACCTCCTTCCCCCTCCCCCCACCACAGTGCTGGCCACCCCAGGGACATTGACTGTCTTGCAGTTAGGACTCCCAGATGCCTGCCTGGCCTCTGAGGTGACTCAGAAACGGAATCAGGCAGTCCAAGCTGAATCCCTAAGCTGTGCCCCTCAAACTTAGTACAACATTTGAAAGCTTGACTTTGAAACCAACATGGTGTTTCCACCGGTTTGTTTGTTTTGGTCAGAAATTAGTGACAATTTGTCAATACACATCCTTTTAACCAAAATATTCCATCTGGTAGAGTAGAAGATCTATTCAGCTAGCTACTGGAAGACCATGGCTGCTTTCTAGCTGTGTGACCTTGGGTAGAGGACTTAACCTCTCTGTGCCTCAATTTCCTATAGACCAAAAACAGAAAGGCAGGTAGTAGTCCATCTTGCTGAACTCACGGAAACTGAACCAGCTGGCTGAACTCAAAGGTCGTTATTCTGAGGACCTTCGGTGTGCCTGTACAGGCAGGAGCTTTGCGAACCGTCAAGTGCTGTCCAAGTGGAGTAGGTGATACTTCTTGACTACGCTTGGACTTACTCACTAGGTCCCTGCTCTGCTTCTGAAACAAACACATACCTTGTCTTGCCTGGCCTTCCCTGCCCCCACGCCGCTGTGCTACAGAAGCTGTCCTCTGATTACAAAACCGGTTGTGCAATCTCACCAGGACAGGATGTTTCATTTTATTCCGAACAGCTTAGATAACACAGAGTCAAGAGTTTGTAATTCATCCTTCATTGATCAATGTTCTTGACGGTGACATGCTTGCCTGAACCCCATCCCATTCACTCGTAACACCAGCGGCTTGAGAACAATGGATGGATTCATGTCTCAGGTCAGTGGCTCACCCTGTCCCTGAGAAGGTCCCTAAATCTTACTGGGTCATCCGCCACTATCGGACCCTGATGAAAGCTAAGGCCTCTTTTCCCAGAAAAAAAAAAATAAACGTTAAAACACATAAACTGTACACACACATACACAGACAGACAAACAGACAACTAGGTACAATTTTGTGGGATTCACAGTCCCTCTGAAACCAGGGACTACTGGTCCACGAAAAACCTGCGAGCTCCACGCCACCCAGATCGAGTTTTAAATACCGGTTGTGTGTACAGCATCTTCACGGCGCCCCTGGCCCACCGGAAGTGGTCAGCAAATCAGAGCTGCCTTTATCTTTCAAGCGATACCCAGTCTCCAGAAACACGACAGTCTCCAAAAATGGTCAAAAACAGATGCAAACAAACCAACAAAAAGGCTGGGCGACGTTAAAAAGAGATTCCGCGTTCTAAGGGGAAGAGGTTTGTGTTCGACCTCAGGCGAGGCTGGTGTTGGCTCTCCCCCTGCTGGCGGAGGCGAGCACGCTCCGCGCTGATGCCCACGAGAGATCCTGGGGAGGAGGCACCCAGACGGACGAAGGGGGCAGACGGAGGGTGGGGGTTAGTTCTCAGCCAGAGAACGCACAGATGAACTAAGGACAGGAAAGTGTGCCTGCGCCTTTATCTCTCTCCCCTTGCTCTTTAAGCCCTAGCTATCGTTCTGACTGAGCAAATCCTTTCCAGGTGTCTGTGGCGGGAAGGTGTCATTAGAGAAGATGAGTAAGATACAGCCCAGCCTGCAAGTGCTGGGTCTCATCCTCCAGAGATTGCCCTTTACTTTCCGACTTACAGTCTCAGGAAATCAGAGGGCACAGATTTACTCAGGGTGGGGTCATGGTAAGAGCAAGGGCTTTGAGCTGTGACTCACAGCTCTGCCCTAAGCAGTAAAGTGGTTGATTCACTGAAGTTGAGTGCTAAAAGCCTCAGTTTTCTCATCTATAAAATGGGACTAATTATGGTCCCCACTTCATAGCATTGTAATGAGAGAGAATGCTGCATTCTCTCTCAGCAGCAGTGACCAGGCTGTTCGCCAGTTCTTCCGCCTCTCTGCCCATCACTTAGCCAGTCCTCTCCCAAGGGCAGAATGCTGACTCACCAGGTACCCTTGGCCCTGACTAGTAAGGGATATGGCCTTGAAGGTGATTTCACCAACTCATCATGTCACTAAGATGACATGAACTGTGGCTTTAATGTTAGGATTTCCCAACCCCTGTGGGCAATCAGGGTTTCTGACAGCAGAATTAGTCATCAGAGTAAAACTGCGGTAGAGTCACACCCACCATCACTCTTTGTTGTCCCGACAGTTTTGCCAACATAAATAAGGCCTCACTATTTTTAGAATGGAGATGTAGCTGCCAGGCTGTGCACAGCCTAGTAGGGCTCTGCAATGCACACGGAGAGTTTCCTAAACGTACTGTGGCTCCTCCTCAGGCGTAGAAGTAGCCAGGTCCAGAGGGTCTGCTGTTCTACTCTCCCAGCCTGGGGTTGGCAAAGCTCTCACTAATGCAAATAGACACAGTTTAACAACCGTGCGGGCACTGCCCATACACCCTCTCTTGGTACGCACCAGTCCAATTTAAGGAGAGCGAACAGAACACCGTGTAAAGAACACTGGGCTAGGAGACAAGCCCCGGGCCGTAATTCTGACACTGCTGCCCGCTGAGTCTGCAGTTGGGAGCAAGTCTCATCCGCTCTGGCCTTAGTTCCCCGAAGGAGAAAGAGGGATTTGAGCCTGGTGATCTCTATGTTTCTTTCTATCATTGTGTTTTCAAGCTCTCGCTATGCCTATAGTGAGAAATTCTTTCTCCTGTTGCTCCGTGAGTCTGTGAACTAGGAAGCAGCGAGGATGCAAAGGTCCAGGGCAGAGTCAGAAATGATGAGTTTGTCTGGCTCACGCAGAGCACCCCTGAGAGAACGCAGAGACAGGCAGACCACGTGCAATGCAGGTATCCGACAGAGGACACGTACCCAACGTGTACAAGGAACCCCTGCATGCCCATGTGCACAGGAGAGGACAATCCAATAGGAAAGGGCGAAATGTTTGAGCTAAAATGGATATACAAACAGAGAAGTCAATAAGTTTGGGGAAAGGCACTCAACTTCATTTGTCATCAAGGAAATACAAGTTAAAACCACAAAGAGATACCGTATCCCCCGGTGCATTCCAGAATCGTCAACATTAAAGAAACTGGTGAGGCCAACAGCGGAAGAGGATGGGGAGCAATTGAAATGTCATACACTGCAGGTATAAAATTGTACGGCTATTTTGGAAAGTGGTTTGACATAATATAGGAAGGCTGAATGCATACATAATTTATGACCCAGTAATTTAACTCCTTAAGTATATCCTCACCAGAAATACATATATATGTCTCTCAAAAGACTTGTGCCAGAAAGGAGCACTATTCCTAAGTAACCAAAACTGGAAGCCACCCAAATTTCCATCAGCAGAAGAGCAAACACATAAATGTGGTATATTTATACAATGGAATTCTAACCAGCAATGAGAATGAACAAACTACTGCTAAATATAAAAATTTGGATTGATTTCAAAATATAATGTTCAGCAAAAGAAACCAGATAAAAAAAGTCTACATATTGCTTTCTTTTATTTACATGAAGTTCACAGAGAGGTAGAACCAACCTCTGCTACCGGACGTCAAGGCGGTGTTCCGCTGGAGGTAGGTAGGGGGTGACTAGAAGGGGCACAAGGGAGCTTCTGTGATGCCGGCGATGTCCTGTTTCTTCACCTGAGCACTGATTGCGGAAATGAGTTCGGTGTCTAAAAAGTCACTGAGCTGGGTACTTACGAAATGTGTCGTTTCCAAGGTGTGCATGCTACCTCACTGAAAAGTTCACAGTAAAAATATAAGAGGTATAAATTTCATGGGTCTGGTATTTTTTCCAGAATACTTTCCTCAAAGGCTTTTTGAAACCACCCTAGCTTCCTTCGATGACCTCTCTTCCACACGTCGTGCCGTATAACTGGCCCCTGGTAATGCGCTCTTCTTCCATGGCTCTCCATTTCAGTTGCTTTCATCTTGCCCTGCCAACAGCACTGTGAATTCTAGAACATGAAAGTTATGCATTTACCTTTGGACTCAGGCAGAAAGTGAAGAATATCAAGCCTGATATTCTTCAGACCCAATTATTTAGTAGGCCAATATCCCCATGCCATATTGCCGTCCTCCATCCTCGCTTTTTCTATTTTTATCCATGTGCTTATACGTCTTTGGTCATTTAGCCTACCCATGAACTTTCCATTTCAAATACATGCTGATTAACCTGCCCTTGTTTTCTCTGGATCACCCTGGTTTCACCTGTTTAGTTCTGCACAAGGGTGACAGCTGACCCATGCTGGGGACGGTGCTGTGCCCCAGGGATGTGGACATCACGGGCCCGAGTCCTGGCACCGGGAGCTCCCTGGATGGCCAGGGCAGATGACTCAGAAATAGAAATGTCTCACAGAGTCATTCAGCTTACTGAAATAAAGAGAAGGACCCAGCCCATCCCTGGGTGCCTCAGAGAAGGCTTCCAGGGGAGGGAGTCATCCTAGAATAGCATCCTGAAGGATGAGTAGAATTTGGCCAGGTAAATAGGGAAGAGAACCTATTCAGGAAGAGGAAACAGCCGGTATAAAATCTCAGGATGATGAAACAGCAGAGCATCCGTGTGTGGGGGTGTTCATGTTTTGTATGTGTGTAATGTGGGGTGGGGTTTATCACAGCCAGCTGGGTGTCTGCGGATCCTAAGTGGAGAGGCAGGGAAGGTGAACAGTGGGCAGTGGCAGTGTATAGAGCTGAAGAGACAGGTAGGGACTAAATGAGGAGCCCCGAATGCTAAGCTGAGGAGCTTGGAGCTAGTAACTAGAACAGGACTTGGCAAACTCTAACCAGGAGTCAAATCTGACCCATTGCTTGTTTTGTCAATAAACTTTTATTGAAGCACGCCCACACCCACTCCTCTGTGTATTGTTTATGGCTGTTGTTACTCAACAATAGCCGAGTTGAGTAGTTGCTACAGAGACCATACGCTCCAGAAACCAAGTGAGTAGAAACTCCTAAGAATCAAAAATGAACTGTTATCTTTATTGTTAGTACCGTACCCCTGAATTAAACAAATTCACCGCCTTATGGACGCTAGCTGGGCTGACAGACTTTGCGTTTCTTTCTGTGAAGAGTTGTTCCTGAATGTTCGCATCTGAAACGGGCAGTGACAGGGAGGGCCAGGCTGAGCTCCTTCTCCCAGCACACCAGTCAGCTGCGTCACTGCGGCCTCTCTGGAGAGGCAGTGGGGCGAGAGGCCAGGAGCCTTACTCTGGTGAAACTTTCTCCACACAGAAGCCGGAAGGCAGAGCGCAGGAGCTGTCCCAGCCCCAACACTGGCGTCTCCTTCCCCCTGGAGAACCGTGTCTCTCAGGGATGTGTGGATGTCCGACTCTCATGGGCCACTGGGCCAGACTGTGCTCCTGTGGACTGTCCCTCACAGGGGACTGAGGTCCTCACTGTCAGTCATCCTGGGAAGATGCTGGTGCAGAGAAGAAAAACAAGGGACAGGCCTTAAGTCTCAGACTAAGTGAGGATCAGTTTACCCCAGAGCCTGAAGTGGGAAGATGCCCGGGGTGTTTGTGGACAGGCCACCAGACACAAAGGGAGGCCGTCTGGAAAGGGACCCTAGGCTGAGAACGAGCCAGCTGGGAACAGTTATAAGTTGCAATCTGCCTGGCACAGCCTTTCCATTATCACTGAAATTTCAGTATAATCTTGTTCCCAGCTCAATCCCAGCTGTTTGTTAGGTTTTACGTGCGGTCCCGTCCTGTGCTTCAGGTGGAGCAGCAAAAAGAAGAATGCCAGCATCCTCAAAGGCCAAAGTGGTACAGTGTAATAGCTACCAGCAACCACTCTCCCCAGAAAGGAGGCCACCCCACCAACCACCGGAAGCAGAGGAAGCATCACGGCAGCACGAGAGCAACCTGGGGTGGAAAAGCCCAACGTTCGTGTCCCTGAGCGTTTAAGCCACACTGGACCTCTCAGGAATAGCCAGGGACACCTTGATAAAGGCTACTTCCCAGGAACCACCTCAGTGGGATGCAAAACGTCAGAATTTGAGCATAAAGGTAAAGGAGGCATTGCTCTGAAGTCAAAGGCAACCTATGCAAAACATTTAGCGTATTTGGCAGCTCATAATAAGCAATAACTACTCAACCAATAGGACCTCTTGCCATTTGTACTACTGTATTGTCACAGCCTGTACAGCTTGGTTCTCACTTACCTAGGGTGGCTGGTGGATGGGTCACTGTGACTTCAGAGCTATTTGGGGACTCCCAGTCAGGCACTTGACAAGGATTTGTGAAGAAGGAGGGCTCCTGGTCCTAGGGTTTCCCATCCCAGAGCTCCTTTCCAAGGATCACAGGGCTTCCACCTGGCAAAGAAAAGCAGGGGCTCACCACAAAGTGTGGGTTGAGGTCGCTGGCAGCAGGGCTGTCTTGGCGGGGGGGTTGTTTAGCAACAGCCATTGCGTGCGAAGGCCGGGGGAAGCCAAGGGTCAGGAGAGGAGGAAGAAAAGCAGGAAGTTTATACAAGGCAATTTTGTAGAAGATCAAACCTGACATATTTTTAGGACCTGTATAAAAAATGCAAAACAGCCATCTCTTTTAAGAACCATCTTCAAAATTGCAATAAATTGCCCTTGACAGAAACTCAGTCAAGTCCAGCATGTAATCTCCCGCTGTCAAGAAGAGTAATGCCAAGTGGTATATGTTCTTCGGCCATTACAAAAAAAAAACAAAAAACAGAGGTTTCTGGCCTGGGAAGATGAAAGTTAATTTGCAGAGCTGCTTTGCGAGGCCCCACGTGCTCGCCTATTATCAGTCTTGTGAAAAATGAATACTTTTATTTCACCGTCCTTGGCCAGATTTTTCTAATAACATATCTCCCATGGAATAGAAGTGAGAGGATCTGGAATTAGAGAAATTGGGTCTGGAACTCTAGTAGCCCTGCTGGGTATCATTGCCTGTGTGGCCTTGGGCACATAAGCATCCACATCTGGGCCTCGCTAATCTCACCCGTACATGGAAGTGACAGTGGTTCCTGCCTCATATGCCTTGTTTTGAGGAGCAGGTGAAATTAGGCATGGTAAGTGCTTACACGACAACTTGGGATTTGGTAGGTACTCAGTAAATGTGAGTTACTTTGGTCGTCATTGTCACCATTGTCATCTTCATTGCTGTTGCCATTCTTCGCCATCTTTAGGTACCTTTCTCCCCCCATGTGTTTCTCTAACTCAATGGCACAGCCTTAGGGGCCCATAACCATGTTTTAGGGGCCGTTGTGGAGGGCGAATTGGAGATGAAGAAACCATATGGGATTTAATGGACTTTTCCCCTCTGCTATTTTATCCTGAGCAGTTCTGCTCTGTGTGTGTGTGTTTGCACACATGTATATGCATATGCTTGGTTTTGGTGTAAAATTTCTCTCTTATTTTAAGGGTCTTTGAAACACACTGCAATAGAAGGAATTCCAGTGGGTGGGAAGCCAGAGATGCTGACCCCTAAGATTCCATCCAGTTCTCGGTTGGTGATTCTGGAATTCCCAGCACTGAAGAAGAAAAGAATGTCAGGTTCTCCCTAGATGGAGGAGAAGGTGTGTCACCCAGCATTGCTGAAACACATACCTACAAAACAAGGTCTCTGACTTTGTAGTTATTGAAAACGGATCGAATGACAGTATCTATCAGCTCCAGCCAGAAGTCAGTCATTGGAGAATCAAAATTCAGAGACTGTTTCATTGTTACAACAGAAAAGTATTCACAAATCTATTGAATCCAAATGGCCAGACTGTTTGAATTTTTAGACAGAGGAGGCTTGTAATCAGTAAACTTCTTACCCTCAGTTCCTCATAGGGGCCCTCCTTTGTGTTAATAAAATTCTCACTAGTAGCCTAGCACTGATAATGTCTTCAACAATACGTTAGTGCCAGCCCTGGGCTCTAGTGCAGCACTACAACTGGGGACATGAGAGCAATCTGACTGCAGATCACTGGAGCACCTCTTAAAAATTCCAAAAGAGGTCTTAAAAAATGAACTGGATTTTTTTCATCTTAAAGGGTGAAGTGCCGTCACTTGCCAAGAAGCTCTGGGAGCAGCATGTTGTTATGAACATAATCAGCTTTTTGGGAGTAAAGTGACTGACACCAAACCAGTCTGGTGACATCATTAACTCTGTAACCATGCAAGGCACTGAAGCAGTGCCCACCCTAACAGTAAGTTAGTGTTTACTGAGCACAAACTAAGCACCAGTTCTCATGGGAAGTGTTATGGGTTGGCTGAAAAATCTATTGAACCAAGTTCCTGCTACATGAGTCTCAAGGACATACAACTTCGTAGTGGAAGTGGGCTTTGCCCAAATGACAAAAACAGGGACAGGCCATGGTACATATTCATTGTTTCTGTGTCCAAAACCTCTTCAAATGTAGTAAAATCCATAGATTCTCTCACCAAAAAAATGCACTCACACACACACACACACTCACTGATGCATGTACTTGGGATTTAATTCTATGGGTGGATTTGGGGTGTTGCACACTTAATTGAAGAGAAGTTCATTGAAAGTTTTGTGGAAGAATAAAGAATACATTCGTAACAGAATCTCCATATCCAACATTCTCTTCACCAACTTACTGGCTTACCCAGTGCTCTTCATTTCCTTTTTAAAAGATCCCAGCTGATGCTGAGTTATGTTGACGGTTACCTATGTATTTATAGGTTACTCTCTGTCTCTGTCATTCACTGTCACCCCGGCCAAGGGTCAGAGGTGTCTGCTCCTGTCCTTGCTTAGGCTACCATGACAAAATACCATAGATGAAGTGACTTAAACAACATATATTTATTTTTCTCATGGTTCTGGAGGTTAGTAGTCAAAGATCTAGGTTTTCAACAACTTGCTTTCTAGTGAGGGGTCTCTTCCTGGCTCACAGCAGCCATGATCTTGCCATGTGCTCATTTGGCCTCTTCTTTGTGAGCCTGTCAAGAGACACAGCAAAGTCTTTGGTGTCTCTTCCAATAAAGACACTAATCCTGCCAGATCAGGGCCCCACCCTTATGACCTCATTTAACATAATTACTTCTTTAGAGAACCATCTCTAAATAAAGCCACATGCTGGGGAGGGGGGATTAGAGCTTCAACGCATGAATTGGTGGGTAGGGGTGGTGTGGGACTCACAAACATTGAGTCCATAACAGCTCCCAATCCTGATTTACATTGGTAGTTATATAACTCGCCTAATAAAATTCAAACCCAGGAAAGACAAGTATGAGATCTGCGAGAGGCAAAATTATGCCCCCCACCAATACGCCCTCATCCAAATCTCCACCACCGATGAAAATGTCAGATTACATGACAAAGGAAAATTAAGGTCATAGATGGAATCAAGTTGCTAATCAACCATTTTTAAAACTGGGAGATTATCCTGGATTATCCAGGTGGCCCAACGTGCTCACAGTGGTCCTTCAAAGTGGGAGCGGCTATAAGAAGTTAGAGACCCAGAGAGATGGCAGCAAAGGAGAAATTAATCTGACTTCCCTTGCTGTAATGGTGAAAAGCTAACCACAAGGAAACATAGTCTTCCTTAGATCGTCCAGAAAGTAACACATTCCTACCTTGATTTGAGACCTGTGTTGGACTTCTAACCTACTGAACTGTATGATGAACTTACATTACTTCCAGCCACTAACTTTGTGGTACTTTGTTATAGCAACAATAGAAAAAAAAATAGGGGAAAAAAAAAGAAATTAGAAGCCCCAAGATTTTTTTCTCCCTAACATGTGTGGTAATGCTTTCAAAAGACTTGATAACAAATTGAGTCAAAGTAAGCATTTGCCGCACGTTGGATGTGGGACAGACCCATTTTAAAACACTGGTGGAGAGAAGAACAAAGCAAAAATAATAGGGGAAGACTTAATGACTGAAGATGAATTTGAAAACTGTGGAAAGATACTTAGCCATGTATTCAAGACACACTATAAATCCCAATCATACTATTATAAAGAAATTATGAAAATAAATAAAAAGAAAAGAATATCCAAAAAAGGAGATGGATTTAAAAAATATATTTTCTTCAGCTGACTCTCAACACAAACAATAAAAACCAAAAAATAATAGTGTAATAATTTCAAAGTGCTAGAGAAAATTACTGCCAACTCAAACTCCTATACCCAGAGAAAAGACCCTTTAAAAAAAGAGATAAAGACATTTACAGACTAAAACAGAGAGAATTTTTCACCAAGAGACTAAAAGAAACACCAAGAGACTAAAAGAGAATAAAAGAAATACCTAGATAGAAGCTTGAAAATA
Organism: Tonatia bakeri; assembly: GCA_004024845.1. NCBI lineage: Eukaryota > Metazoa > Chordata > Mammalia > Chiroptera > Phyllostomidae > Tonatia > Tonatia bakeri. The sequence goes on along the minus strand of PVIA01001724.1, from coordinate 52,600 downwards.
CATACAAAGAAAAATAATCAGCATGTATAAAACTAAATGAATACTAACATATTAAATAAAAAATTGTTAAGGTTTTGAGCTATAGAGAGCATTAAAATAACCGATAATAATAACAACAGGTCTATCAGAAGTAGGTGCATGCAGTTGAGGAGCCCTACCACCCTTACATGGGCTGGGGCATGAGAAAAGCGGGGATTTGCATTGCTTTCAACAAGTCATGAAAGCACGTTGTAAAGCTTAGAACAACCAGTAGAAGAATACGTGGGCAGTTTATTGCTTTCTCCAGTAAAACTCATTATGTATGTATTGTATACAATTACAATGTTATAGTACAGTAAGTAAATTATAATTATATGCTAATAAAAGGGAAAATTAGAATTTTTTTTAAAAAGGCAGTAAAGAAGAGACAAAGGAACATGGTGGAGTAAGTATTTAGATGGGATTTACCCCGATGAGGCAAGGAGGAGCATTATGGAGCGACGGAAATAGTCTATATCTCGATCACAGTAGTGTTTACATATTTGCATACCCTTTTCAAAAGTCATTAATCTGTGCATTGATAAAGAATGTTTATAGTGTATTGAATTTTAAAAGAAAGTAGCTGGTATGATCTAGTAGATAACTAAAGCAAGAAGGGACTTTTTATGTGATAAAAGTTTATTTCACCAAGAAAATGTAGTATTTTAAACAAACATGTTATTAATAACATGGCCTCAAGATATTTATGTCAGAATTAATTAACAGAGCTAAACAGAAAAATATGCAAATCCACAATCAAAATGCTGCATGTTAATACAGCTCACTCAGTAATCGATAGAAGAAGTAAACAAAAAATAATTAGAAAGAATTGACAGCAGGGTAAAAACAATCAACCCAATTGACTTACACAGACCACTGCATCCAACGCCTGCCTAAATCAAGTACACCAGTGGATATATGCCAATATTTTTAAATGAAGCAAGTTTAAACATTTTTCAAATCGAAATAATACAGAATATATTCTGACCCATAGTAGAATTAAGTCAGAAATTAATAACAAGAAGATAACTAAAATGTAATCTTATATCTAGAAATAAGGAGTATTCTTTTGAATAGCTCATATGTCAAAGAAGAAGTTACAATGAGAATTTTAAAATATCTTAATGATCATAAAAAGTGCAATATATCAAAATGTCTAGAATGTAGATAACGTGTTTAGAGGGTAGTTTATAGTGTCCTGGAAAAAGTTAACAGGTTAAAAATCAATGTTCTAAGCATCAATCTCAAGAAGTTTTTTTAAAAAAACAGTAAACTGAATCCAAAGAAAGGAATAATTGCATAAAATCAGAAATCAGTGAAATAGAAAGCAAACATACAACAGACAGAACCAAAAATGTCAAAAGTTTGTTATCTGAAAAGACTAATACAACTGATAAACCCCTATCAAGAATGGTAACACACAAGAAGAGAGGATTAAATTACCCACATCACACGTGGGCAAGAGAAGGAAACGCTGTAGAAGAAAGAATGCAGGGAGACCGGGGTTTGCCTGGGGTCGAAGGTGAGCAACGCGGTCATGGACCTGCCAGGGGCCCCGGTCTCATGGGCTGTGATGCTCTCCTGGGCACACACCTTTGTACAGTTCTCTGCACTGTACATTTAAAAGTCGTTCAATTCCATTGTATACACATTATACCCCAAAAAAATTTACTTTAAGAAAAATAAAGGAATCACTGCTAAAAGGGAAGGGAAAACCAGCAATTATTCAGAGCCAGGATTGTAAATGTAGAGAAACCAAATAAATTCCACATAAGAAGTTGGGATTTTAGGTTAACATAGCAAGACTCCTGGATACATGGTCAATATAGCAAAAATCAACTGTTTCTTTTTAATTACTTACAAGAAACAAAAAAATGAAATCCAATACAAGATGCTGTTTACAATAGTATTATTGTATGCTCCATAGATTACCTGTCGACAGTGTTTGCACAGTCATTTTAAAATATTCATTCAATACTGACATTAGTTTCTAGCAAAATTCAGATGGAATCGTAGTGGTCGGGTGGAAGGTAATGGTAACAGAGGCAGGCCTGGGAAGAGAGTTAACACCTACATCCCGTAACTGGGAGTAAGTGGAGGATGCTAAAAACAGACCAAGGAGTGATGGTATGAGTAGTTTATTTACAGACATACAGGTAGATACAAAACAGTAATTTGATTCCTAAAGAATGTGCCTGACTAGTTTTGACAAAAATCAAATAGCTTTTGAATGAGAACACGGACTCTGGAATCAGGCAGCCTTGAGTCTTGAATCTGTCTCCTCCAGCTGTGTGACCTTGGTGGAGTCACACACGGAACATTCCTCAGGCTCAGCTTTTCTGTCTGTAAAATGGGGGTGACGGGCGTGACTTCATAGGGCGGTCCTGAAGATTGAAGTAGGTGAAGGTATCATCATGTGCTACACAATGCTTAAAATCAAAACTGATTGTAGTAAAAAAAAAAAAAAAAAAGACAGTAGCCAATTCCTCATCCTAAGGGGCAGACAGCGAGGAGCTGAGAGGCCAGCGGCGGGAGAGGTCTCTATCCAGGGTGACTCCTCTTAAAGAGCCTTGGGTAGGAGGAGAGATGAAAAGGACAGGGAGATGCAAAATTACTCTTCTTTATCAAAGCATTTTACTGAGTTGTGATCATTTCACTTCATCCCCCAGGACCTTGAACCCCTTCTCATGGGTGGATCCCACAGGAGGTGAGATCCACCTGCAAGGCAGTGGTGCCACAGCTGACCCATGGCGGCAGGGTGGTCTCAGCTGGGCCACACGCCAGCAGGTGGCTCCTTAGGTTTCCACTTCACTCTGGTTCCCCAGTCTCCGCACTCCTGCCTGCCCACTTCCTGGGCCTGATTCTCCAGCAGCTCTGCCCATTCGTGGGTTCATCGATTTCCCTCAATCAGCTCTTCTGCTTAATTCATCCAGAATCTATTTTTTTGTTACCTGCAACTAAGAACGGTGTTGGATACATGAGCCTTTATCATGCAAAAGAGGGTCTAGATTTGAACTTGGGGGAGGGAAAAGGTTCTGGGAGTGAGTTGGGTCCCTAAGCAAAAAGAGATGCAGAAAATTTGGGCTTTTTTCCTCCTGAAGAGGAGATGAGGAAAGGGAAGAAGCAGGAGGAAAGAATATAGCAAGCAGCATGGCAGGGTGACTAACGGGACATTTAAGAAAAGGATTTCGGTTACTAGCATTCAGTTGTGAGTGGTTCGCATTGCTGTTCTGTAATTCCTCTCTTTGTCAGGCCAAACAGCCAGGAAAGTCAGGTTTACTTCTGTGGGGCATGTGTGGGTGTATTTTTGCTGGAAACCGAGGAAGGAGGCGGCTCAATGAGGAACAGAACAAAGATAGACCATGCCACACATTGTGATGCTCTATAAACCAACTTTATGTGAGCAGAAGATTTAGAGATGGTTGGAAAAGCCTCAGAGAGCCCCAGCCCACTCCACCTTTGAATCCTTCAGATGTGGGAAAAGATAAAGAACTCTGTATACAGAATAGGACTTGAGTCTTCATTTGAATCCCCAAAGAGGGTCTGTCTCAGCTGACTTCTGGGTTGAAAGTAAGAGCTGAAGAAGAAAGAGAGAGAGAGAGAGAGAGAGAGAGAGAGAGAAGGGAAGGGGAGGGAGGGAGGGGAGGGAGCAGCCTGGTTCCCAGTCACCTTGGCACCAGGTGAAGCAGGAAGGGTGTGTAGAACCACAGTGCTGAGCAAACACAAGTTTGTAACCTCCTGGATGATGACTCACCGTGAACAAATGGCCCAGAGTCCCCCAACTATTTGGATCTGACACTTCCCAGTACATATGGAAATAGAGTTTCCAAACAAAATTTCAGAGGGTCCTGGAAGTCCACGCGTAGACTCCCTAGGAAACATCCCTGGAATGCTGGGACTGGGAAATATCTTAGTTCCTCTGAACTCTGATCCTTTATGATCTAAGCCCAAGAAGAGTGGAATTTAGGAGATGACCTGCTCCCAAGTTCCATGCAAGGGGACTTGGGACATCCCCTCCACTCTCCTTTGCCAGAACACAGAATTGAAGTCAAAGCAGATTTTCACCGTAGTGAAAGAAGGTGCTTTATTATTGTACTGATTTACCTGAAACAGTCCCCGTTTTATATGTTATGGCCATATTCCCACTAAAGCCATTGTGTTCATACTTCGGATTTGAAAGATGTCACCACACTGATAGTTCAGCACTCCAATGACGACGGTGTACACCCGCTGGCCCAGTTTAGGTTAGAGGAAAACAAATGTGGAGTTGTGGCTATATTTCATACCACCACTAGGGGGCAGAAACGTGCAAATAACGCCTCTGACTGCCCCGAGCCCTCCCTGCTTGGCCTGCGTTGGGAGAATGCAGCTCCCATCGGCATATGCTGCTCAGGTTTAAAATAATGGTAATGTAATCATTTCAGCCCTACTCTGGAAACGGTTAGAGCTAATTTGTTTCAGATGAAAATATACGGACTACTCACAGATGCATCCAAATCAGTCTTTTCAGGATTCAGGTTCTGCCCATTCAAGCGTGTGTTCCTCCAAGGATTCCTCAGAACCGACTGCACGCCAGGCCCTGCGCTGGGACCAGCTCAGCTCCGTGGGTGCGGCAACAGACATCCGATCCCCGCACCACCTTCTCGTGGGGCTTTCCAGCCTCCTCCCCACTCCATCATCTAAAATCACAACCCTTCCTTCTCTCTCAGCGTCCCTCAAACACTTACTTCCTAATTTTATTTTATGTGTTCTGTTCGTCTACCCACTCCTTAAGAGCCGAAATTGGACCTGTCCTGTGCATCGGGGTATGGAAGAGTGCCTGGCCCATCACGGCGGCTCCGGGGCTATTTGTGCAATGAATACATGGAACGTTACTGACACACGCCGCAACGGAAGTGGCCGCGGACGCCTCTGTCTGACCTGGATGTTGTCCAGTTGCTCACTGCGGGGGGGATTTTCCATTTTCCAGTCCCACACGCAGGTGATGAGAGTGGTGCCCCGAAGGAACATCGTTTAACACTAGCATGCAAGGGGGCTTGGGACATCCCCTCGACTCTCCTTTCCCAGAAAACAGAATTGAAGTCAAAGCGGAGGAGAAATCTGCTCAAGGCTGCGTGGATCTCAGATAGTTGAGTCGGGTTCCAAGCCAGGACTCCTGACCCTGCCCAGCCTGCTGCCTCCCTGACTGGTTCGTTTTCCTCTCCTGTCACCTGCTGACACAATGAACTCCATGCACTGATCACCTGATCTGTGTGATCATTGTGTGGCAATTGGTGGACAAGACTTGGGCGTCTGCTTCCAGATGCCCCACACTCTCAGCAGCACCTGTGGTGGGTCTGTCTGTGTGAGACCCACTGCTTAGCTCCAGCACCCACTTTGTGCTGGTTCCTTCAGAAACATCCGGTAATTTGTTCCTCGCTACAGTCCACCTGTGTGCTCTTATCTCTGCATCTCACTGATAAAAATGGGTAATCACGGCACACACCTCGAGTCCTCATGGCACCTAGCGTGGACTCAGGATTTTTCTAAGGGTGCCACGCATATTAGACCATTTAATTCCCTTAGCAGCTGTGGGGGTAAGTGCTGTTGTTGTCCCCTGTCACAGATGTGGGCACTTAAGTCAAGAAAAGGTAAGATGTGTGCCCAAGGCCACTGCTAGGAAGGGGCAAAGCCTGGCTGTTTGATCTCTGTGCTCTGTATCCTTGTCGAGGGCAGGCGCTCAGCCCTGGGCAGGGCCCGTCTGACTCCACTTCCATGCGTGGTTCTTCCACAATATCAGGCTGCAGGTTTGGACCAGAAAATCCTTTTGTTAGAGAGCCAGGGGTCGGAAACACAGCAGAAAAGAGGAGATATTGATATTGCAAACAAGATTTCCTCCTGGGTGCATCCTGTTTAATTTGGTGTCACCTGCCAGGATCCTTCCAGGAGGCAGCACTTGAAACACCAAGCTCCTTAAAAGATCACGATAACGGGCCAAGGGATGGGCTGGACTATCTGGGTCCACCCTTCTGGGTGACCCGACTCTGGCTCTGCCATGGTCACGGGTACTTCCCGGAGCTTGGCCATTCCAATCTAAACTGGACAGTTAAAGGGAGTTACCTCACAGCCCCTTGGAAGTGGTGTTTCTGGGAACAAAGCTGGTTCATTCTGTTATCCTGTCAACTAATCTGGGCACTGAGCCCCTTTGAAAGTCATCAGGAAAACAGTCTTAAAAAACGGATAGAAAGTAGATCTTTTGCTGGCTATAGGTAATCTTGCTGATTGAACTTTTATAACCAGTATAAAACAAGTAAGCAGAATAGACCTGGTTTACTAATTCTATACCCTCAGTTCATCTCTATATGTCTGGCTGGAGTTGTGAACATACTGATGACTCTCAGAGCCTCTTTCTGGTGGCATAAAACAATGTGATGGACAAACGCTTAAGAATTCAATGCATCGAATGTACGAATCTAAGCAAGTAACTTTGTCCCTCTCAGCCTCCGTGTCCTCATCTGTTAAATGGGAATAACAATAAAGCCTTTCTCTTGGGGTTGTTGTAAGATCTGGCACTTTGTATGTGCTCAGTAAATGATTGCATGGTGTCAAAGGCCGCAGAGAACCAGGTCGGAGTTCTGACTGTCTCTCCTGCTAGCAGGGGGCATCAGACTCCTCGCTTCCCCTCTCGCAGGCTGGGTTTTCCCCCCTGTGAAGTGAGGAGATTGGAATGTCATCCACTCTAGGGTCTCTGACCCCTCTGCTGTGGCTCTCCCATCGGATGCCCACACCCTCCTGGGCACACCTACACTGTTGTTCTAGAGGTTTCGGCAAAGATAATACAGAGACCACTGGGATCTCTAGTGCCCACCGCTAGTAGGAAGACAGTATTTATTGAACATCTACTAAGTGCCAGCATCTACTGGTCCAGACACTGTCCCTTTGTTTTCACACTTAACCCTTGATACAGACACTGCTATCACTAGTTTCCAAATGAGGGAACAGGCTTAGAGGGCTTATTCAACCTTCTGAAAGTCCCACTGACAATGTCCATGTCTATACTTCTACTCAAGGATTTGTGTGTCTCAACCACGCTTGCCCCGGAGGTTCTCATGACATTGGAAACATGGGGACTCTCTTTCTAGAAAGGTCAGGAAGCTTTGGTCTATGACAAACTGGCAGCAACTATTGCTACTAATAACAGTCCACTTCCAGCTCCATTGTGAATGCTCAAATAGGAAGCAAAGAAAAAGACTATTTCCCAGCCTTTTGTGATGGACTGACTTACAATTTAACGGAGCCATGTTGTTCTCACAGAGGAATAACTTTTTTAGGAAGAAACCCCATGATAAGCAATGTCAGAGGGCCTTTGGCATCATCCCCAGATGCAGTGGGTTTGGGGCTCTCCCAGAGTTCAGTGGGTCACCGCAGCTGTGGCAACATCAACCAACTCACTGCACACAGCAGGAGAAAAGGCAGGTCAATGATGGAGCACAGAAACACAGAGGACAAAAGGAAGCTGTCTTGCCTTGTTTTCTCCCATGATATCCTTTACGGTAGCTCTTAGAGAAACGACCAAACCACTGGGGAACAACCTGATGTTTCTCTGGGGTGGCATGTCCCGAGCAGCAGCCAACAGGATGAATTGAACAAAATTACTGAACGAGCCCGTGGTTGGTAGCTGATCAGCGGAAGCATTTCCTATCTCAGGGCTTGGACATGACCCCACTGGCCCACTGTACAGGGCAGAAACCTCTCCGTTCTTTCGTAATTGTTAAATCCCTTTCTAAAAACCCTTCTGCAAGGGAAAACTTTAATTTAGAAAGGTCTTAACTTGGAGCCTCTAACAAAAACAGCCTAGGCCGGGAGACTGGACAATGATATTGCCACAGAGCTCCTGGGGACAGCTTCCTTTTCCCCATGTCTGTCATGCTATTTTTCTATTTGGGTCATTTTAGTTGTCACAGCATGTGCCAGATTTTTAGACATTAAAGCCAATCTCTTTTCTTCACTGAGTGACGCTTTCTCCACCTTGCACACGCACATGCACACACATCATAGGAAAAATAGTTAAGGGAAATGTTTCTGTCTAAACATGTACTTCTTGGTAGAATTTTATTGTAGAATCGATCAAATGTTTCCCGTGAGAAGCACCAGCCTAGAGGTTCAAAAAGGCTGGTATCTTCGAAGCCTCAGCGTTTGGGGTAAGTGGATGTATTGCATTAGTCAGGGGACCAACTGCTGTGACAAACAGCCCCCAGATCTCAGTGGCTAGATCTTGTTATACAGTAAACGCTATCTCCTGTTAACCTCACATTCCAGGGACAGTCAGCAGGTAGGGGGCGCTGTGTTTCGCTCAAGGATCCGGGCTCTTTCATCTAGTGACCTTGCTATCATTTAGGGGCTCAGACTCATTCATCTACTGGCCCCAACATCCCGAGGACCTCAGAACCCATCCCTGATCACCCTGCATTCAAACAGCAACAAAAGGAGAGAACATTAAGGTTAGTGTGGGAGATTTTTAGGGACCCGGCCTGTCTGTGGCTTGCATCTGAGGTGCCCACATTCCATTGGCTGGACCTCAGTCACATGGCCCCACCTAATGGCAAAGGGGCTGGGAAAGGCAGTCCAGCCTGTGCCCAGCAGAGAAAGGGAAACAGATGCTGATGGAAACATAGCAGTCTCTTTATTTCAAATGTATAGAGCAATTGCTGTGGCAGTCCTGCTGTGTGACAGCTTCCCAAGGGAAGTTAATTGTGGCTTTTTCTCGCTGAGGAAACTTAGAGATGTTAAGCACTTTAATCACTCAGAAAACCATTGCCCTTTCACATGGGGTGCAGGAAATGTGAGTGAGGACTGAGGCACACTTCAGAAATGAGACGACACTGGAAGGTAGAGGGAGATCCATTTTGCACAGAATTGGAAGATTTTTTTTTTTAAGGTTTGCTTTCTAGGTGGCATCTCCAGGGTCATGTTCCAGGGTGTTGTTTCCGGAAGCATGTAGAGGCAGTGTGTAACGGCAAACATCACGGGGGCCAGCACTGGGGCGGCCAAGGCCACCATGGGCTCCAAGGGGAAAATGTGGGCCCAGGAACAGAAAATTTGCTCAAAAAGGGTTAAGAGCCAGGAAAATACAGAATCAAAGTAGGATTGAAGGCAGTGACCAGGAGGAGCTGGGGAATTCTGCCACATTCATTTTCTTCATTTTCTGAAAGATCACTGAGCACTTTCATTATTCCTGTTTCCTTCTGGAAGAATTCAATGGAGCAGGAATCTCAGTCTCCTCCTGCTAGGAGCCCAGCACTGTCTTTGGGTGGACACTGGGCACGTGGTGGCCCATGTGCTCATCTGACCCAAAGTCCAGGTCCTGGAGAGACTGACGAGATGGCAGGCTTCTCATCCTTCCTAGGACTTCTGCAGTCACCCCACGTCATGGAAACGCTGATCAGGGCATTCTGAGGTTGAAAGAGGCTTTATAAACCACCTAACGGAGCCTTTTTGTCTTTCAGCAGAGAAAGGAATTCTGAGGCTCGGCAGGTCCCATTGGATTGGGTGCAGCTGAGTCCCAAAGACTCACTCTCCCTCAAATTCACGCCACCTGCCGTCCCCTGGGTGTGCAACCCAGCGGCGTGGCAATGAATGAAACCATTTCATTTCAACAGTATCTATTGAACCCTTACCCATAAAACCATTACAGCTCTCTAATGCCTTCTCCTTCAAACACGCACTACGTTTCACTGAGGTTTCCCCCAGGGGTCTTGGTTCCCCTTCCCGCAGCTCTGTGGAATGTGTGTGATCTTTCCTCCTTAATTCTTATTCTGTATGTGTAATTAAATTTTATCAAACAGCTCCTGCATCTGGTAGAACCTCAGCAAGGAGGGGCCCACATCTAGATGGAGCTATTGAGAAAAATTTAATTAAGGACTCAGGATTTTCCAAAGTCTTAGATGGGATTAAAAGAAAACAGTGGTGCAGTGAATTAACCAGATCCGGCCACAGAGGGGAGCCATTACCCCCTCTACCTCCCAGAAGGGGCAGGGTGAGACCGGAGTGGTTAATCCGGGAGAGGGGCTAAAACTGCATCTGGGATGGGAAGATTGGACCAACACACTGCCTGGGAGCGAGCAGAGGGAGGAAAACAGAGCTCCCTCTAAAAACGCCTGCACCTCCCATTGGCGGGACCTGCCCGGAAGTCAGAGGTCAAGAGAGCCTACTGACACAGCTGATGGAGGTCATCTTCTCGGCCGCAGGCTCCAGAGCAGGATGGAGAAGAGCTGGGAGAGTGTGGGGGGCCCATGGAGGATGCCCAGCCCCCCCACTGTCGCTGGGCACTACACCATCACTGCGCAGAGAGGGAGCGAGAAAAGGAATAAGTCCACGCACGAGTGGACTCTGCTGGGTGTGTGAAGGGAAGAGTGGGCACCATGAGAGGTAGTACCAAGGTCTTCCTGTGGGAGTTACAGTTCAGCTGAGACCCGAACCGTGAGAAGGAGCCAGCCAGCGGAGGGGGAGCCTTGGACACACGGCATCTCTGCAGATGCCGGATTCCTGGAAGTTAGTCTGAATTCCTGTGAAATAAGCAGGCGTTATGGCCTAGGAGCTGCCCCCAGAAGTGCCCCGACCAGATGGGAAGAGCAGGGGCCGGGGAGTCAGAGGCCTGTTTCGGCAGCGCTGCCTCTGGGTCTCGCTGTCCAGGAGACACTGCTCAGGCAACCAGGTCCCGCTTTGCTTTATTATTTTTTTTAATCTGTCCAATAAAGATGTCAGCTTGTTGGCCTCCAAAGTCCCTTTCAGTTCTAAAATTTGGTGTTGGGCACAGACTTTATTCATCTTTTTAAAGATGCTTTTCCACAGTTCTCCAAAATTCCATTTTCTGGTAGGTGAATGCCCTGGAGCAAGTTAAATTTTCTACAGATCTTCAGATGAATGGCAGCTGAGTGAGACCAGACCTGACAAGAGCTGAATACTCTGCACAGTTACAGGGGTTAAATCATGGTCTGTGGCGCTGGCCAAAGGAGAGACACAAAGTCATAACAGTAAGGAAAGAGGCTCCGACTACGGTCTTTGGGTTTTAGGGAGAATGTGTTCAGCGGAGGGGTAGGGGGAGTATCTGGGTCATCTCTCTGACCTCCTTCCAAAGCTTCATTGCCCCTGTGGCAACCACACCCTGCTCACACGCTCTGGGACAACCATTGAGACAGGCCATGTTGTCACTGGTCAACTGTAGCTTCGCTGCATGCCCCCTTACATCAACGTGAAGTCTGTCCCCAGGATGTCCTCTCGGACTCCTGTCATTCTGCTTTATGTCCTATGCCATTGGATGCCTTTCGGAAACTCTACCTGCCACACTTCCCCTCCCCCCAGATTGCCATACACTCGGGAGCACTGTTCATGGCCTCTCTGGAGCTCCAGGCTCCCTCCAAGGAGCGATCCGCCAGGGCTCCTCGGAAACGTCGTCTTCCCGGTGCAGGCGGCCTTCCCACCGTCTCTGACTTGTCAGAGTTCTTCTTGTCCTCCACGCTGTACAGAAGCCTCTCACACGCTTCATGACCTGTCTTATCCCGAGACTCAGCACCACGACAGAGCCCAGACCCTGTCTGCTGCCCTACCCTGGCGTCTGCACTGTTAGGGAGATTTGGGGAATTTCCTCTTGAATTAAGGATTTTAAGAATCCTTGGCTTTTGCCAAGATTTCTAGAGTCCACAGACTGCAGTTAGAAGCTGGGAACACCTTACTACAGAGATTTAGATAAACAGTAGGTATGCCATGGGCACAGGGTGTCTTCAGATGCCAGTCTTCAGTTGCTGAGAATACTAAATGGTGTGAGGAAAAGAACAGCCTGTCTTCTGACTGAACTATTTTTGTGTGTCACACATTGTAAACAACGATACATCGTTAAGCTGAACACGCATGTTTCTGTGCAGCGTCCACTCTGAACCCTATTTCTAGGAGAAAAGATGTATCCACCCATGCAGCACACAGAGAGGAAGGTCCCAGTTTCTGTGGACCTGTAGAAATGTGGGCTAAGAAATGTTTAGACATTCATCATAAAATCTATATAATATAAATCTGTTAGAACTTTAGAAAACAGCCAGAAATCAAAGACTGTGGAGTCTAGAGGTCTGAGTGATGGGTGATGCACGTTTGTGCGGTGATGGGGGCCCCTCACCATCCTGGGGGCCCCCGGGCTTTCTGCGCTGGCTCGGACATAGGCCGTTCCTGGGACCATCGGGCTCTCAGTCTGACTCACTCTTATTTTTTTTAATTATTTTTATAGCCTCCAGCCATGTTGACCAAACTTCAGTTAGGCAGTGACACTGGAATAGGAAAACCTTTCCGAAAATCAGCAACTTTGGAACCAGATGTCAGGTGTGATCGAGTGTCATGAAGAAGGCCATCACGTTCCCTGAAATGACAAACCGAAGGGCGAGTTTTGGAGCGAGAAACACGCGAAATGGAACTGGGTTCTCCAAAGTCATCATCACACCAGGAAAGAAAAATGGAAACCTGCTCAGGGAAAAACACCCGGCCGCCTGGTTACGAGGTGCACATGGCAAGGTGCCCCGAGGTGGCCTGCACTCGGAAACACGTTCCCTGCGTATTTAATTCCATGACAGGATCGGCCTCTCGGGTCGCTGTTTTTAAATTAGATGAGCTCATTAGGAACCCATCTCTCCATGAAATGGAATTACACAGATAAAATCAGGGATGATATACTTTAAAGTATTAATTTGGGATTTGGGGGGAGGGTAAATTCTGTGTGTCTTGTATTTTCTCTCTATTTATATATTTCCTTCGTTTTTAAAAATTAATAGTTGTTGACTGTAAAGAAACAAAGTGCTGTAGAGTGTGTTTTCAGGAGAGAACTATCTCAGAGGCAGGAAAGCAGCAAAGCCAGCAGCAGCAACACCATCCAGAATATTTTCTGTTTCTGATTGTCGTGGCCGGACACAGCACAGGTGTGCCGGTGCCTTATAGTTGGAAGGAACCCCATCACCACCAGGAGGGGTTGGCTCCGGGGGGCAAATGCAATTCATTGCACATGTCATTGAATGGGGACAGAAAAACGAGAAAGCATGGGGAGGGGTGGGGTGGGGAAGAAACCTAGGAGCTGTGACCTGGGATGAGTTGGCATCATTTTACACACTTATGTCCCTGAATATTTGAGAAGATAGTTGGTCTCCTTCAACTAGAAGTGAGATTCCCTTCCTAAGTCCTTTATCTCAGACAAATCTATGACTGAAACTTCCACACCCATGTCCATCTTTCAGATTAGGGTCTGAATATTCTTCCGTCTACATTCCTAACAGGTGTCTTTGACAGCTCTGCAATCTGTGATCCGGGATGGAACAGGTTTCTAACTGCAAGAACATTGTTAGTTCTGGAGAAGGATGTGACCCTCTGGAGACTCTTGAGGATGAAGAAGAAAAATGACAGGGAAAGTCCTCTTGTCAGCAGTTGTGTTGGGTTTATGAGTTTGTCTACACAAACGTTTCTGGAAAAGTTCCTCACCCAGTTCTTATCCCTAGCTTGAGAGAGGAGCAGCTGACCAGCTCGGCCAGTCAGAGGTCTTCCCCTTTCTGACCACAGTGACTGACTGAGGAATGGATGCCTGAACTGGGCCAGGCCAATCGGTTACTCCCCAGGTCTCTTACTGAAATCATGGGAACGAGATGCCCTCTTTCCTCTGGGATCACGGTCCTGGAAGCTGTTACAATCCCAGAGCTGCCCTGAGCCATCTTGTCTTCCTCAGGAAGAGGGAAGCAACACCAAGGAAAAGAGAAACTGGCCTCAGAGCATCGTTTGAGCCCTTGGTTCAGCTTCTGGTGGCCAAATTCAACCCTGGAACTTCTCATTTAGTGGACACAACTGATTTTCTCTTTTGATGAAAGTCATGTTAAATTGACTTTGAAAGATGAAAAGAAAGGCTTCCCAGGGACATGACTTGGGAGTATCCCTGGGAATTGATCAGAGCAGCTGTCCATTTAATATTTCATACCCAGGAATCCCGAGTAGGAACCCTTTGTTTTAAAGCATAAAGCACTCACAGAACTTTAAAGTCCAACTTGCGATGGAGTCTGATGAATCAGATTTGATTTCATCTTGGTTTTCCCAGATCCTAGCACCGTGCCTCACACATATGGGCACTAAGGAAATGGTTCTGTAATTAGTATGTGAACAAATGAATGCATGGAGTTAGCCCATGGAAATTTGTTTTCAGAATTGGCTCTTTGAGATGGACACCATGGTCCCCATTTTACTGATCGTAGCTTGACATTCTCAGAGCCTGCATTCACTGGTCATGGCCAAGAGATGGCTCAGTGGGAGCAGTAAGATTCAAATGCAGGTCATTTGAGTCAAAGAGTAAAGACCTTTGCACCTCACTCCTCTGCACACACTGTGTGTTCCAGGACCTCCTTTAAAATCCCCCATTCTGTCTCTGCAGCGTTTCACTGTGGAGAATCTAGGGCTCCAACATTTCCAGTTTTTCATAGTTTCCCTCCATGGGCCATTGGCAACAGCTAGTCTTCATCCCAGTTGTTAGCGCGCTTGAAAAATAGTGTGTGCTCTGCCTATTTCTGCATCCCTCAGGCGGCCTTCTCACACTCCCAGGCTACAGGCTCTCGTGGTGCAGATGGACCCCAGGCTGGGGGTGAGGGAACAGCCTCATCAGTTCTCTGGTCACGAAGCTTTCTCTGTAGCTGAGAATGTGTACCACGTCCAGAACAGAATTACATTATGGGCTGCTGATGCAGACAATGCAAGACACGGCTCACTGAATAAGGTGGTTTGTTTGTTTTTGCTGTGGCTCTTTCAGGAAACAGATCTTTTTGGTACTTGAAAGTTTGGACTGTGTCTTTGATGTAAAATGTACGTGAAGAAAATCTTGGACAACTGAGTTAGCTTGGAACACTGAAAATAACAACAATAATAGCTACTCTCCCTGGGAGCTAGATGCTGTTCTAACACTCTGTGAAAATTATTGGATTTTATCCTCCAACAGCCCTAACAGTAGCTATGGAAATATTCTGACTTTACAAATAAGGAAACTGGGTCTCAGAGGGTAACTCGGCAAAGAACACACCCCTGGTGTGCAATCACAGTGGAGCACAATTAAAAACAAGTGCAAGTAGTAAGGGCAGGATTCTGGATTACTAACACTGGTTATACTTTATATACCACCAGGGACAGGAATGTTGCTGGTGGTATATTCTTACAATTTTCTTAGGCAAATTAGATTCCAGCTCTCAATGGCAACAGGGTATTGGACAATAGGTCACATCATTGGATTACAGGACAGCTTTGGAAAACTAACCTTGGAAACTTCATTAGAATCCCCAGGCCTCCTCATTCAGAAATCCTTTTCCATATTGGAGCCATCGCACTTGCCAACACGCTAAGCGATCATATTCTCATGGGCCTCGATCCCCACGTTTGTTTCAGTTCTTCTATGAAATCCATAACATGCTATGACATCTTTGCCAGTATTTGTGAAAAATGCCTCCTCGTGGAACTTAAAAACTAAAATCCCGCTCTTAGGATGCGCCGGCAGCAGAATCGCTCGCCAGTGCAGTGTGGCTCCTCCCCCACGCAGTGCGGCTCCTCCCCCGCGCTCTCTTCCAAAGCCCTCAGGCCGGTCACCACTGCGGCTTCCTGGCATCGCTCTGAGAAGGATTGCTTGGTGTATTAACATCAATTTACTGTGGCGTGATTCTTCATTAAGAATTTTAAAAATATACTTATATATATTTTCTTTTTTTAATCCCATGCAGAGAATAAAGCAAAGCACTCCAATAGGGATTCCTTCAATCCAAGGTACAAGAAAGACTCCTATGGGAGACAACTCCCATTAAAGATGGAATGATAGTTTTATAATGTACAAAACCCCCAAAGATTGCAACTGTTAAAGAGGCAGTAGGCTCAGGGAACATGATAATTCATGTCTAAACTACTAGTGACAGTAGACTACTAGTGATAAGGGTAAAGGCCAAACAAGTACAGAGGAATTTTTTAAGTAAAATAGCAGGTGGATTTTAAAATGAACCAGCCCCCCACTCAGAACTGAAGAAATATAGTAGGTGAAATAAAAACTCATTAACTAAATAGACTAGACACAGTTGAAGAGGGAATGAAAACTGCAGAACAGATGCGAGGAAATCAGCAGAAGTAGCACAAGGAGATATAAGGAGATGGAAACTATGAAGGTGAATTTTCAAGACATGAAGGCGAGAAGGACAGGAGTGAGGAGGGAGGAAGCGAGGAGAGCAATTCTGAGAGAAGTATTCGAGCTTTTTCAAAATTAAAAAAAAAGAATCGAGTTCTCAAATTCAAACAAAAAAACACACCCAGCCCTGGCTGGTGTAGCTCAGTGGATTGAGCATGGGCTGCGAACCAGGCATTGCAGGTTCGATTCCCAGTCAGGGCACATGCCTAGGTTGCAGGCCATGTCCCCCAGCAACCGCACACTGATGTTTCTCTCTCTCTCTCTCTCTCTCTCTCTCTCTCTCTCCCCCCCCTCCCTCTCTTCCCTCTCTAAAAATAAATAAATAAAATCTTAAAAAAAAAAGCACACCCAAAGAGTGTACTTCTGAGCAGAATAAATGTAAATACATTCACTAATCACATGATATTAAAATTATAGAACATCAAGGAAAACGTAAAACATTAGCCTCATGAAAGAAAATAGTCTAGCGACCCTCAAAGAAGCACAGTCGTGAGTCCAATCCCCTCAGAAACCACAGGTAACAGAAAGCACTCAAATAACTTTTACAGAGTGCCGAAGGGGAAGAAAAACTCCCCCAATCTAGTTTTTATTCAGGAGTAAGAGCAATATTAATATATTCCCAAACCAAGATGTTCACCAAAAAACTTATGAAAGAATGTAATTCAGTGTATCAGTGAGGAATGCTTTTAACCAAAACTTTTGAAAACTAACTATAAATTAAACATGTAGTTAATCATCCTTCTCTAACAAGAAATCTAGAGGTACATGGCTGATGATTCACTTATTAGTCGTTTATTTATTTATTGAATAAAAAATTTATTGGACTCCCATACCTGTCTTTGTGTCCCTACCATGTGGAACTTATGTTTCATCCCGACCACCCTATTTCTAAGGGAACCAACCGCTACTTTTGTACTCCCCACAGCCCTGGCGTTGTTTTATCTTTTATTTTTTCTCGGGGGGCATTTATTTCTTCCTGTATAATTATGCTTTTCACTATGTCTATTGCTCAATATCTTTGCTGAATTACAAGCTTGAGGACGGAAATCTTGGTCTACTTTGTTTACTAGTAAATCCCAGCTTGCTAGAGCAGTGACTCACTTTAGCAAGTGCCCCACGTGTGCGCATGTACGTGTGTTTAAAGAGCTGTCAGGTGGACGTCAACGAAACCGAGTAAAACATGATGTGATGTCAGGAGCAGTCTCTCTGAGATTCTCTTGGTCTTTCCCTTATGCCTGTCATCTCATGGTGACAAGATAATGGCCTCAGGCCAAGGCATCAGGGCTCTATTTATGACAGGAAAAAATAAAAGAAGAAGAAGAAGGGTAGATTCTGCAAATTTCAACTTACTTATAACTGCCCAGAACTGGATCAAATTATTATTCGAGCTGCAAAGATGGTTGGAAAATCAACTGTTTCCCTTTTACGGCCTCTGTCGTGGAGGAAGCCACAGAAAATGGGTCCAGTTTGGAGCTTGGGTGAGCCAAGTGGTGTCAGCCACACTCAACAAGCAGAGAATGGAACTCAAGAGAAAGGAAAGGAATGGAAGAAAACATCAGAAAAGAACTATATCTTTAAAAGGAAATAAAAGCAAAAACTTTCTGGTTTGACGGTATGTCAAAGGCCATTGTTTATCACTGCAACTCACAGTCTGAAGAAAGGTGATGGGGAAAGAAAGGGTACCAAGGAGGAAAAAGACAGAGGAGCAGAATGCCATCGATGATGTCCTGGCCTGTCTCACGAAACGCTGGGGAAGCGGTTTTTCTCAAACCTTTCTTCCCAACCTTGAATTCACTCCTATAGGACCAAGGCTCTTCATTACCAATAGCCAGAGGAACCCTTCCTCCCACTGCAGACAAAGTTCCCTTGGTGTCAGCAGCAAGACAAGGAGGAACTAGCGGCTGAGATGGAAAGCGGGGTACCAGTTGGCCACGTGCTGGAGCTGACGCCACTCTCCTCCGGCCTGTGGGCCGGCCTTGTTCAGGAGTGAAGAAGCTGCAACTGCGACTGGCTTTTACTTTTAATGACTCTTTGAAAACGTATGGAGAAGTTTATACTCCCTACTGGCCACCCCTCTACATGGAGAACCAAGGACAGGACCATGTAAATGTCACAATTTATCAACACACCCTAAAAATGTTACTTTCTTAATGACCCTTATTAAAAGTCTGATTTTTAATAGAAAGGAGGTTGAAATGTCTCCTGCCAGGAAAAAAAAAGAAAGATGTTAGAGTGATGTTAGAAAGACTTGAACCAGACCCTGCCGGATCGAACTCCTTCCCTGTCTCTGCCCCAATGCGTCTCCTGACACGGTGCCGGGGCTCCGGGGACCTGACTCTGGCCACACCGGGGAAGAATGGAAAGGGGGTGGGAGGCAGAAGAGAAGGCGGGCATCTGACTCAGGACAGATCTATTTGAAGGCAATTCACAGCAAGACTCAGATAAAAGTGTCCTGACAAGAGAAAGAAACCCATGCTGAAGCCAGACTGGGAGGAGGCAGGGCCCTGGATCTGCTCAGGCCGCCCGCTGGCAGCCGGCCGCCCGCCGCCCAGCCAGAGCTGCAGCCACCCCCGCAGCAGCGGCTCCTCCAGCCATGCCTTTGGGAAACCAGGTCTAGGTGATTTCCCGGTCGCCCTCTTTCTCTCGTTCACCGGGAAGAGGTCCTGCGGCCTCAGACACTGGATCCTCTGTATCTGAGTGAGAGAACACCGTCCTGCCGTGGGGACCCCAGGATTACTGCCACGCATCCAGAATCCTCTCTTTCTTAGAGGGGATTCCTCTGCCTGCTCCATGCACCTCCTATTCAGGCAGAGTCTGCTGCTGTCTCCCATTCAATCTAAAGAACAGTCACTCCCTTTCCACGCACTCCCTCTCCAAAGCAGGGAAAGGATGAGATATTAAAAGAGAATGCAGTGGTGAGAGGGGTAAGGCTTGGGAACAACCTGCTTTGAAACCTAGTTTCTGCGTTTCTTCATTCCCAAGGATAATTCCCATCCATCCTGCTGTGTTATTATGAGAACTGAAGGTAATACATGGAATGTTCTCAGCATCGTGACCTTTGTGGACCAGGTGTTTAATAAATGACTCTTATGAATTTTTACGTCTATTTTACTGGACTCTGCCCTTTCCTGTGACCTCACCAGCTTCACACACACGCACACAGAATTTCCTGGTCCCGCTGGGTGGACAAATTAAGGAAGTATATTTGCTATGTTGATCCTGAGTTGCTTCCAGGTTTTACGCCACAGAAAATGAAGTGTGGATGGAAATATAGTTCCAAACCATACTAAAGACTGCCCAACCCTGCGTAATATGCTCACTTGTTTATTCATAAAGAATAATGGACTAAGGGTCTGGGTTTATGGGCTCCTTTCTGCCAACACAAGGTATTCTCTTCTTATTAAGTACACACAGTGCCCAGGGCATCACCCAAGGACTGCACATATCACACCTCATTGAAAGGTCCCTGAGGGGTGCTGGGGTCTGAGCACACAAGGCCCTTCTCCAGCCCTTTGTCCCCTCCCCAAAAGCGAGAAAAAGATTTCCTCAGTGGGTGGCATTGAGAGAAAGGATTTGGCAACAGCTCTGTGCCCCTCCCTCAGCAGGGGACACAGACACTCTGATCCTCAGCTGCATGAACTTGCAGGGGAGCCGTGCGCCTCTCCCGAGAGGCAGGGCAACCTCCTGGCCAAGGACATGGAATTCAGTGAGGGCATTTGAGGAAGCCCACGTGGATATACGGTCACACCTTTCTTTAATTCAGCCCTAAGGGTAGCAAAAATGAGGTTTTGAATTCCATCTGTGTGATTCTTGCAGCTGTTTCAAGGGTTGCGAACACATTGGAGATGGCAGCATTACTTATTGGTCCTTCTAGGCCCCAACAGCAGACATTACCACCCGCACTGTAGAATATGAAGAACTGCCCTGGCCGGTATGGCTCAGCTGGTGGAGCACCACCACGAAAACCAAAAGGTGGCAGGTTCGATTCCCGATCAGGGCGCATGCCTAGAATGTGGTTTCTGTCCCATCAGGGCATGTATGAGAGGCAACCAGTAGATGTTTCTCTCTCACACTGATGTCTCTCTCCTTCTCTCTCTCCCTTCTGTTCTCTCTAAAATCAAAAAACATGTCCTCGGGTGAGGATACATACATATGTTACATACATAAATATGTATGTAATATATAAATGTATATATATATATAAATTCATATATAATATATTAAAAATCTGAAGCTCAGTGAAGTTAAGTAACTTGACCAGGGCTGTTGAGACAGCAAGTTGTAAAAGTGAAATTGAACCCAAATCCCTTAGTTTCAAACTCTATGACCTACCTCCCTTGTCCCACCCCCGTCCTCTGCTGCCACCCCAGAAAGTGAATGTTCCAGCCTTGAGTTAACCTGAACCACTGATTTTCTTGGCATAGAGTCATCTAGGGAACTAATTTCCCTTTCTTGCTCTCATCAACATCAAGAGGTGAAACTAAATGCCAAGAAAGTTCCTCCCAGAAAAAAAAAATTTTTTTTCTTTCATTCACTTCATTTCTCCCTCTGTACCTTCAATGCTGTCCACAGGCTTTAAATTTTTTAAAATCAGAGGAAATAGTTTCTTAAAATAGTTTTATGAGTATAAAGTATAACTGTATATACCTGTAGATTAACCACTTAAAAAGATAAAAGCCTAGCTTATCTGTTTGAAAGGGCAGTGGAAAACCAAGAGCCAGATGCCCTGGGCCGTGGCCAGCACCCATCTTATGAGACGTTGAGACATCTCAGCTCAAATCTACAGCACCCTGAAGCCCAACTCAAAATTCACTCTCGTGTCAGAATCATCACGAACTTTGGGGCCTAAAGCCCTGGACTGGGGCCTCAGCCAGTACATTTATGAGCTGTGTGCTCTGAACAAGTCATTTAATACTTCTAAATCTCAGTTGTCATCTGTAAATTAGGGGTCTTACTACCTTTATGGTAGCTGTGTGCAAATTGTTTTGGAAAATGTTAAAACATTGTACAAATGTTAGTCGTTAGTGTCCATAAAGTAGTATTTCTATCATTAATATGACTATAGTATTTTATGAAAATTACCAGGGAATGCCATCTTAGAGACGGTATCCTAGAGATCCAGAGAAGCTTTGTGGAAAATCAGTACCATATTTTTCGGACCATAACGCACCTAGGTTTTAGAGGAGGGAAATAATGTAGCAAGTCACAGCCAAGAGGAGTGCCCCAAATAGGGATTTGGAATGGGGTCCAGAACGCAAGGTGTCCAGGAAATATTAGAAAGATATATAGGATGTCCTCACCCCTCCCCTCCACAGGTATGAGTTGGGGGAAGGGACACATGGAGCAGGAACATGCAGAGCTATTTTGTATAGCAACAGCTTTGCAGCTAACCTCTGGCATGGTCATTTAACACATCTATAACCTTTAACTGGTTTCATAGATATGTTAAATAGCTGTGGCCATGCTTTGAGCCTGGGGGTGGAAGTGACTTCCACCCAAGACGTAACTGGGTGGGGCAGGTCTCTAGCACCTGCTAGAGAGCTTGGAGAAGATTGGTTCCATGACATGGAGCCAAACCTACCCAGACTTATGATGACAGCCTAGTAAAGCTGGAAGGATACGGGAATGCTGGCAGGTGTAACCAATTGTAGGAGGAGTCAGAAACAGGGCTGCAGAGAAAGATTAGCATGGGGATTTAAACCCAGACGCGGCAGCCATTGGAGAGAGAGAATGACACGGCTTTGGCAAGGAGAGAACCATGCAGCTTTGGCAGAATGGGGACCCCTGCAGCTATGGCGAAAGTAAGGACCGCGTGGCTTTGGGGAACTCCCTTTTTCCATGTGGCTTAGGAAGCAGGAGAGACTTTGCCTAGAAGAAAGGGGTGAAAGGACTCTTGCTGGTGGGCCATGAGAAGGTGCCACATGGCTTTGGATTAGCTGGAGATCCTGGTGGTGACACAGCTGATGGTGCCGGGAGCCTGAATCATGGACTTCTACTTCTTTTCTTGAGACTTGGGTACCCCAGATTAGGGCAGAGGGAGAAGGAAGAACTATGTGTGTGTCTGTGGGTATCCTAAAAGACTTTAATATTTTAATGAAGACATTGGGTCACTAAGTCTGTATAGCTTTAAATAAACATTTCCTTTTGTTTTCACAAATCTCTGGCATTGAGAGACATCATTCCTCTGGCAGCAGGCACAGTGAACCTAGTGGGGGGTCCTTTCAGTAATAGTATATTGTACCCCCCCCCTTGGCTCTGTTCTGTAACAGGTTTTGGCAACTCTGGTGGGACGGTAATTGCCTGTGGCAAACCAACCCCCTCAGGTGCAGGAGAGTGAGACTTCAGAGTTTTCCCAGTCTCTGAGAATTTCTCTGCACTCCTGCGGAAGGCCTCAGCTGCCTAATAACACCTGGAAAAGGTGGAAAGGAAATGGAACGGAGAACGGAGCGGAGAAGTGAAATGGCTTGGTTGAAAACCTGTTTCTGAAGACCATTTTGGAACAATGGAGCCGTGGATGATGGTTTGGTT
Source organism: Tonatia bakeri (assembly GCA_004024845.1). Classification (NCBI taxonomy): domain Eukaryota; kingdom Metazoa; phylum Chordata; class Mammalia; order Chiroptera; family Phyllostomidae; genus Tonatia; species Tonatia bakeri. The sequence continues at coordinate 29,853 of PVIA01001724.1, read as the reverse complement.
AGCACGCTGCTCCCAGGTTGCCCCAGTCTGCTCACTCACAGTTTCGGTGGGCCCAGGTGGCACTAGGAAACCTGCACTCAGGTTTGGGGAGGAAGCAAACCCCTGGGCTCTGTAAGCCGACCCTGCGTGCATGTTGGGGATGGGACACCAAGCCATGTGGGTGCACCGCCATTTTGGGTAAAATGGAGGATGAGCCATATGAGTAGCTCTGTTCTGTAATAATAGAAAAAAATTTTCATGTTGGAAAAAAAATTTGAAGCAAAAAATGTGGTAAAATATTTAATAACATAAATAACATAATATTTCATCAATGTAAATATAAAGTTACATTCAAACTATAAGATACACCCCCTTTTCCTCCCAAATGTGCGGGGGTGGTAAAAGTGTGTCTTATAGTCTGAAAAACATGGGTAACTCAGGCCAAACAGGGATAAAGGCAAGTGGGACCGGAGAGGCTGACCCCTAGGGCAATGCTGAGACAGCGCCTCCCAGGGTTGAGTGGCCAGCAGGGCAGGGGCGGAGCTTGCGAGCCCCACAGCTTCTCAGGGGCCCCCTGAGCTGCTAGCGCCCTCTGGGCAGTTGGGAAACACACGTGTTTGCAACGGAATGCATTTTTGTGCTGTGATTTGAAAATTCTGTGTGTGCTAAAACAATCAATTGAAAGAACAAATGTTGGGATATTAGTCACTTCCCTATCTTCTACTGCCTTCAGCAGATTGAACATACTTTTCCTAATGAACTTCTTGATACCTTTTAGGTGCCTCTCCTTCATGACACTTAGCCCTCTCAAAAGGATCCATCACTTTCTCCTCACTGTGTCCACTGCAACTTGTATTCTTGTATCCGCAGTTGGCTGTCACGAGTCACAAGAGTTATTTTGTACAAAGTCACCACAAACTCCAGTTTGGTGAACACTGAACTATTGCTCCCAGGGGACATAAAGGGTTGGGTCCCTGCAAGCCTCTGGTCACAGTGTTTTTTGTCAACTGGTCAAAATACAAACTTGTTTTATGTGTGTGTCGGTTTAAAGATCCCTTATCTAATATATTTTGTTGACTTATTAACACTGAACTCACGGCCCACTGCACTGTAACACATACTTGAACAAAGATTATTTAACACATATTTTCTGCACCAGGCACAACGCATTCTAAGTGGTCTTGCACTGAAGGACAATAGACCACCCTCAGCACTACCCCTGGGGGCCATTGTAAACAGCAACATTACAAGAATTCATAGAACGTGGCACTAAGCAGACCATGGAAGGGATACTGCTGACAGCATGAGACCTGAAACAAAAAGGCATAGTCACAACCTGTTCCACCTCAGCTGGGCATGGGTGCTGGGCTGAAATTTCCCACTGCTCTGTGCATATCTGTAAGTGACCAGGAAAGTGACATGATTTGGGGGTTACCAATACGTTTTAGCCAGAAGGCACATTTGCAAGTATGGAATCCAAAATGATGAGGCTCGATTGCATATCTCTACTGTAGACCTCTTATCAGTTAAATGACCCAAATGAGGTAAAAGGCCTAAAACTTCAAACATGAATGGGTATAGGACTGTTGAAGATGACCCTAGATTTCTGACTGATCTGGAAAGACTGTTGTCATAACTGAGAGAGAGACAATGGGAAGGGCTTAAGTCTGAGGTGGAAGGGAAATCGTGAGTTTGCCTTTGGACGTGGTGTCAGCTGCCTTTGACTCACCCTAGTGGAGAGGTGGAGAGGAGAGGGTGGAAGGGAGACCTTGACTGATATAAATGCACAAGTCACCATCATACAGGTGACGAGACACAAGCCATGGCAATAATGAAGCTACTTAAGTAGAGACTAAGAAAATGACCTACGGTGGCTTTTAATGGGCTCTAATTTGTAAGGGACAGAAAGAGGAGAATAAGCCTGCAAAGAGTATCAAAAACAAGAAACGCATCGGATCATTCAAAACAAAAGAAAGAGGCTGTTTGAGAATGTAGTTAAAAAGTATTCTTTGGATTCAGCAGCTTCGAGTTCAGGAGTCTAGCGAGAGCCTGCTGGTGAATACTAATGGCTCCATCCGGGTTCCAGCGGTGGATCAGGAAATTAAAATGGTGACTGTAAGTGACCTGTTTGAGGAGCTACCGGAGGAGAAAAGATAGCGGTAGGACCATAGCTGGAGGGGACGAGCCATAACAATGGTCGTGATCCTGATGGCTTTGCTAGTTCACCTCTGCTCTTAAAGGGATGAAGGCATTCTGTGCTGTATTGACGGAATTGACTTCCTCTTCCAGCTGCTTTAAACTCCATCTTTCATCGTTCTGAGTAACCAGCCAGTTGGATTTAGGCAATAGTCTGACACATAGTAGTATCTCAATTATTATTTGTTAAAGGAGAGACTGAGGAAGGAAGAGAGAGAGAATTAAGAGTTATGTAAGTTATATACATAAATTTCTTTACTCTGGAGGGAGCAGAAATGGTGAGACAGTCAATCGTCACAAAGAAACAAAGGCACTTTGCTCTTTGTTCATAAAATGTTGAAATCACACTCTTTTCACAATGCTTTTCTCTCCAAAGGGAGAAAAAAATCTTTTTGGGAAAAAAATACCCCCAAACATTGTTTTTATAAATAACTATTTTAATGATCATACCATAGAAAGGAAAGTTTGCAAAACCATTTTGGGGTGGGAGCAGCATTTTAAAAACTATTTAAGACAGTCAGAAGGAATTTTGCTTCAAAGCCAAGTTCTGCAAAAGGTGCTAATGCAATTTGTGCCTCTTCTTGAGACACGCCACTGTCGTAAAGGACTCGGAGGACTTGGTTGCTGCACTTAATGACATTTCTGTGCTCCCTCGGGCTTTTCCTTCCTCGTGCGTCTTGATCCCGTTTGAGTAACAGATCATCATCTGTGTTAGGGAAGAGCTGACTCACTCTGAAAGATCTTACTCGAGTGTGCTCGCCTGGTGTTGAAAACTCTCACCCTTTATTTCTGGTAAGAAATATGAGTCTTTGCACACAAACAGAGCATGCAGCGGCCAAGTTTTATATTTTTGGTTCTGTCACTCTGAGCCCAGATCCCACAGCTTTGTTTATGCAGAGCTTATCAAAGTCGCCTCACGTTACTGTGTTGACTTAGCTCAAAACATAAATTATATTCCTTGTGTTCTAGCAACACTTACATTAGGAAAACATTGTCAATTAGACAGAAACGTGTTTACTGTGTGGCCAGGTGGTTTGGGGAGGTTAAAATCATTGTAGGATGTTTCAGTGTCTAACTTCCAGAGATAGAAAATTAATTCGACTTATTGTCCCAAAAACTTTGTAAAAACTCATGTGTTCAGGGCAACTTCCCTTCAAGAGACTGACCTGCTAAGTTTTAAACATATAGTTAGTCATTTATCAACTGCCTGAGAAAAATACAATGCAAATTATCTCTCCAGTTTTTGCTTTAAGCCAATGCAGTGTACAATAGGGGAACACCCAATGAGGAGACTAAACAGGAGCCAACCAGTCACCTTAATAAGAACCTATGCATTTAGCATTCTGCCTCTGATAGTCTCACACTCTGATTTCTAAATAATTGATCTTTCTTGGTCCTTTACTCCTCATTTCTCCCAATTCTAGGCTTTTAAACCCCCTCAGATGTGACAATGGAAACCTCTTCTTCAGTCTTGATCCTCATTTTCCCTACGAAATCAACCAGCACTTGTGGATTTTTGTCTCAGTCAACTTCCGGCCACCCTAGGACAACACCAGAACTCACCAGCAAACCCAGGAACATCCACCTCTCCTTCTACACGTGTCCAGTGACCTTCCCTCCTCTCTGAAGACCCTACCAACTTCTTGATGGCCATTCTTTCCACACTATTGTCAAGTAAATGCATAAGTTCAAGTTAAAAACTGTTAATTATGAGGTTTTTGCATAAAATTTAAAAACCAAAAATTTAACATTTTAATGATAATGATGATAGCTAACGTACTCTTTGTGTTACAAAAATCTTGCAGAAACAAGAGGACACCCCCCGACCCACCCAGATTTTGGTTTGAATGTCAATGTTACAGTAGGCAGTAGATATTAACAAGAAAGAAGGGAGAAAATGGAGCCAGATATCTGATTGATCTGGATTGACTAGGGAAGGACAGTTTCATGGTCACTCTGAGCATCCAAGTAGGCAGCAAGGACACTTATCAGTCACCCTAGGGAGTAGCTGGCTGAGATGGATCGATGGGTCAGGGGCAGTTGAAGGGAAATTCCTTTCACTGAGTGCATGTACGGTAGGCCATAAAGGGGAAGGGGAGTAGCCTGGGAAAATCTGGAAACAAGACCAGATAGAATAAAGGCACAAAGCCCTAACATATTCAGGAAGGGGATTGGATGGGGGGAGGCATGAGCACAGCCCCAGAACAAGCTAGGAAAGAGATTGGATCATCTGAAAGAAAGTCTGCCCTTTCCCACACCCAAGGGAACGTATGAAAGGTAGACAAAGAACCTAGTGCACACCCTCCTTGGAGCATGCCCATGCTCTTCTTTTGGGCACATACTTTTGCCTTCCTTTTTTTTTCTAAATTCTGAGGGTGCCCAGGGACTTGCAACTGAGGGAGCAGTGAGCAGTGGCAGAGGGCTCTCCTTTGCCTCTGTGACTTTCTTTCCCGGGTCCACACAGCCGCTATGATAGCCTGCCCGCTCTCTGCCTCTCCGAGGGCATACTATCGCTTTTCACTCTAATAAACCTTGCCACTATTGCTTAAATTACTGCTACCCATGATTCCCTAGTGTTTCTTTCCTGCAACACTGCAGAAGAATCCTATTTCCTGACCATGCGTGGGCAGACCTGCCTCAGTCCTGGGCCTCATCCTGTTCCTCCTCCGATGACATCAAGACTGATTGTACCACACAAAAGCCCAAACAATTTGAAAAGTTTCATTACTTACATGATAAGACTTTCTAGGGCAAGTAGAGCAAGTTTTCCCAAGCTGGTCTAAAAATGGCTTGAGAGAGCCAGGAAGGGAGACTGGCTTGAAGTTTTAGGGGTAAGACTGGGTGAGGATTTCAGGCCCCCCACAAAATCTCATGAGTTCCCTCTCATGAGGGACCACTCTGGCTTGCCTAGAAGTGGGGCAGAAGGGGGGAAAGGTAAGGGTAAATCTTAAAAGATGTCAGCAGTCAAATATCCAAAACGGATTCAGATTTTTTCTTACCCTGTGGCAGGCTCTGTGCTGAGAAATTTATGTATCATCTCACTAGATTCTTTCTTCAACTCTGTGAACCAGCTGATAATCCCCATTTCACAGATAAGGAAGTCAATGTTCAAAGACCGGCAGATGTTTCCCAAGACCAGACAGCTGAAGTGCAGAGCCAGGATGCTGACCTACGTCTGCGGAAGGACAAAGTCCATACCTTGAGGTTTGTTTGGACCGCAGGACCAGAGCAGCCTAATCCAACCTGACAACTGTCAGGGTGATGACAGTCCCAGCTGGCACACTCAGACCATCAATTTATGTTCTCGTCCACACACACACTGAAATCCTGTCTTCAGTAATGACCTTGGTGGGTCAGGGTTGAGCACTTGGGCAGAGAGGTCACAAAGCAAAGCAGAAAGATCTCAAGCATTGAAATCAAATGGCTCTTGGATTGAACCCTACCTTTTTCACTTGGCAAATTCAGGAAAGTTACCCCTTCTGATCCTTAATGTCTTTAACCATGAAATGAGGGTAACAATACCTACCTTGGAAGGTCCTTTTAAGGATTTTAAGTAATGTCAACTATCTAGTGCCTACTAGATGCTCATTGAAGTAGCTATCATTATTTTTATTTCTAGGTACCTACAGTTGATTTCTATTAATGTAGCTTGCTAATTAGCACATAAAGCAATATCAGAATCTAGAAGTTTCTGGTGTCCTTTTCCTGTAGACTTTGTCAAACATGAGACTTGAAAGTAGACTAGAGGCCACATAACCTTACACCCATGTTAACATTTCCTATTTCCAGGTTAATGTTTATTAGCCCAAATGCTATGAAAAAATGGCATCAGGTAGGCACAAAAACATACAGAGAAGCTCTCCAGAAGTTCTCAGTGAGTTGTGTTTTATGCTTCTGCTGCTAAGCAGACCCTGAAAACTGTCTTTCCTAATCTAATCTAATCCTAATTGCTCCTCATCTAGTTACAGAAGACATTTAGGAATGGTTTTAGTTCCAAATAATTTCTTCTCCCTCTCACTGGGTAACAACTCAGGCTGTCCCCCATCTAATTTATGAAGAGACTGCTTCATTTTTCATAAACTTTCTGTGAAACACAGTCAGATAGGAGTCCCAGGGAGAAAGGTAATGCCAATGTCTGGAAATGAAGCTGGTTTCTCTTCGGGTGGCACGTATTCTGAGATGTGCCTCCACTTAGGCAGCCTTGTTTCCGTTTCCATCTGGCCTTTACAACACGCACCAGTCTAGTTGGATTTCCTGAGGTTAAACTGCAAAACAATGAGGAGCGAGGACTCGGAGAGACACTCTAGTGGGATGGGGAGAGCTCAGACAGCCTGAGTGTGGAGTTGGTCATGGGAACACGGGTGAGTCCTCACCCTTCTCTGAGCCTCTGTAAACTGGGAATTACAGTCTCTCATGCCTGCGGATGCTGTGAGGATTGAGAGTAGTGCAGAGAGAAAGGTGTCTACACAATTTCCTGGAACGTAATCGTGTCATGAGGCATATCTCCTTCAATTGCAAGTCACAGAAATCTAATCCAGACCATAATGAAAGGTGGAGTTGATTTGGTGTGGCTCTCCCCAACCAAGCATCATTCCGAGGGTGGGCTCTCTGCAGAGCTTCAAGCCAGTCTTGGCTGATGAAGTTAGTGTTCAAGGGAGAAGGCTAAGGCTGTGCCTTTTCTCCATCCTTCAGCTCTACTTTCCTCTTCCTAGCTTCTGTTCAAGACAGGGTCTCTTCACATGGGTAATAAGATGGCCACACAGAACCTTGGACTCACGGGTCCTAATTCACAACTGGTACTAGCAGGAAGACTCCCCTTTCCTAATCCTGTATATAAATCACAGTAAAGACCCTGACTGGCCCTGCTTAGCTCCTTTGTCCATCTCTGAACCAATCACTGTGGCGCTCTGATTGGCATGAGACAGAGCAGCATCTCTGAGTAGAGAGCAAGGTACCGAGACCATAGAGTGGGAAAGAGTGGTTTCCAAAAGGATTGCCTGCAAAGGAGAATGAATACACAGCAGGGAAAAACTGTAAGGCACAACCCCCTTCTTTAAATAGGTGAATGAAGCCACTAACTGACAGTGTTTCCCTTCACCCTCACTATTCCCTAGATGCTTCAGATTCCATCTGGCAGGGTGAATTCCAGCAAATGCACGGAACATGAGCCAGTACCCACAGACCAAACAAAATACCAGGATAAAATTTGCTGGTAGATTGTCTTGCAATTTCCTAAGCAGCTAAATACAATTTATTTAGTGAACTGGATAAATAAAAGAGCAGGTTGCATTTAGCCAGAGAAATGATAGGGTTTTTGTTTGTTTTTATTTTTTTATTTTATTTTTTTCACTATTTGAAAAGTAGTGCTGGCTCACAATCTTATGGAAATTCCCACAACACTTCTCTTCCTCTCATAAGCCATTTCCTTCCTGACAGGGCTGAGTGGATGAGTGATTGCATTCCTGCTATCTTTCTGAGGAAGAATCTCAGTGAAAAGTATCTTGGAACCAGTGCTATAACTTTAGAACATTGTCTGCTCATAAAGACTTACATTCAGTCTCTAATGCAAACCTTTCCCCCCCAGAATTGTAAGGCTCCTTAATCTACAAATTGGCACATGGATAAAAGTATAATTGTGGCTGAGTGGGCAGAGGGGTTATCAAATTGATTATGATTAACTTTCAAAAAGCTCCGGAGCCAATCAGGAAAGCAATGTGACTTTGAGGCCCACATAAGGTGGCTGGGCCTCCCCTGGCGGACAATGGCTGATGATGTTAAAAAGTGTATGTGGGAATGATGTGTGGTGTTGCAGAGGACCTGGCTAGCATGCAACTTTTTATAGCAGGTCTGCGATGAAAGTGAAGCCTGAACCACACCCTCTGTGAGCCACAGGAGTGTGTCATCAGGAGCACGCACACACGTGTTGTGTAGGAGGGGGACCCTGTGCCAACAAGAGGGATCGTGCATCCCATTGTCAGGGGATGCATGCAAAGAGGGAGCCCTCAGACCAGTCCCCCAAAAGGAAAGATCAGGACACAGAGGAGTGTGCATGTGTCTCATGATGTTCCTACTTTTGTCATCAATGACAAGTCACAGATTAATTCTTTCATGATGTTTTGTACCCCGGCAGCTCTTTGGCATGAGCTGAACTTCACTGAAATGGAAAAAATGGGACTCAGAGAAGCAGCCCAGGCTGTCAGCTATGACTGATGGCTTAGAAGAGATTTTGTAATATCCAGGTTGCACTTGTAATTGAATAAAAAGCAAGAGGCAGAGATGGCGTCATCGGGAGCCTTGAATTCCCACCAGCAACTGAGCGCCAAACAACAGATTGAGTTAAACATGTTTAAAGTTCTCAAGATAATTTAAATACATAAAATCAAATAATGGTAATGAGTCAGTGCCTAGGAAAAGCCCTTGTACCTGGCAGGTACTTTGTGAATGTTTGTTACATAAATGAGAAGATTGTCAATCTCTTTTCTATCATCCAATGTCCTAGAATCACAAAATATTTTCAAGTTTAAACTAGCTGGCCTTTAATAACATCCTTATGGGATGCCGAAAGGTCCTATGGTATCCTTTTCTCTGGGTAGTTGAGGAATCTATGATATAAAAAAGTTAAGTGATCTGAAGATAACATTCAATAAATCTGAGATAAGATGAGGAGAAAATACATCTCAAATTTCCTGCCTCCCCTACAGAGAAAATTCCCATTTCCTCACTGTTTCTGTCAGTGTGCTGCTTGAAGACTCTCTGGTAAAACAGTGCTAGTGAGAATCTGGAGCAGACTGTGTCTTGGTCCATTTAGGGATGTTGCCAAGACAAATTTCCATCTTTTCTCATAAAACTAAATCTCTCCCTTTCTGGAGATTGTTTCATCTCTGATAAAAGCTCCTATGACATTGGCAACTTAGAGTGGATTTCTGGCTCAGCCAGATACTTTGGACAAATGCCAGAGCCCACTAACCTGGTCCAGGATCCACCACCTCCTGCTCCACACTCTGGATCTAGATTGTCCCAACCTGGAGAATGAGGCCAAGTGGACATAACCCAAGGGAAAGAGCCAAGGGCTTCAAGAGGATCAGAAATAGATGTGACATTGGCCCCCATTGGCCCAACCTTCCCTTCTGCTCAGAGAAGGAAAGCAACCATGAACCATGCATGAAATCATGCCCTGAGCATGCTGGCTCCTCTAGGACCTTCGATGTCCTGTATTCACAGAGAACATTTCTAGGAAGGGGTGGGTCATTCCATCATGGGCTGGTTTTCTGGGACTGCAGGTTTTATTATGTTAAACATGCCAGTCTCCTTCATCTGTATTTGAGATGAACTGGACATCCAGTCCAGTGGAGAATGTTAATCTATGATTTAAAATAAAAGTAGTCAACGTGTTCAGATATTGAAAGAAATTACTGGAAAGAAAAGGATCGGGAGGTCAGGGGAGCTTTTTATTGTTACAGAAACACTAAACTAATTGCCTTTTGAGTAATTTTTTCATGATGACTAGCATGATAGTTGAGAAGTTGGTCTCATGCCAAATATAGTTCCACCTTGGAAATTTAAGAAACTCTAGACAAAATAGACATTTTCAAAATCCCTTGGTTCAAATACGTGTTAACTGCATAAGCCTGGGAAAATGGACTCAGAGTCTGGATTTCTTCATCTGAAATGTGATTTTCAGATGTCCTAGGTTTGTTTGAGGAGTAAGTGAAATCAAGTTGGTATAAAGCCTAACACAGTCCTCAGCACACATAAAGTTCCCAAGAGAATCTGGGGAGAGAATGCTGATGGTATTTCTCTTCCATGAGCGAATAAATTATTTTTCCTCTGACCTGGTCTGGGGAGAGATATGCTCCTGATAACACTCCCCAGAGGCTGTGTGATGAAAACAAGTCAGCCCCTCTCTGAGCCCTAATTTTCTTCTTCATAATGAGAGGATGAAGTTGGGCAACTTCTGAGATTCCTGTGGATTGTGCCATGTTTTGATTCTCCCCAGAGAAGATGTTTCCCACAGCACAGTCCTCAACAGTTTCTGTGCCCTCCCAGTTCTGTTCTTAGCCCCCCAGGTGTGAGGTCTGGCTGTACTTTTCTAACACCTACAGCAATGATGCTGCCTCTGGTCCACAAGGCATGAGAAGGGACCACACTGGCATCCTTTCACCATATGCCCATACAGGAACTCCAGCTAAAACTGAGAACGGGGTCTTAGACTTCAGCTTACACTTCAGTGACTCTTTACAAAGAACAAGGGATAAGGAAGGAGCTATATTACTCTCAAACCAAGTGCAGAAAGCTACCCTCCCATTATTTCATTCATATTTCACAGCAAGCATTTACTCTCTGTAGCCTCTCTGGGACCACAGACCAGACCTGCCAGTTTCCACTGTGCAACTTTGAGCCAGTTACCTAACTTCTCTGTGCCTCAGCAGCCACATCTGTGTAACAGACATTACAAGAGAACCTCCCTCCTTGAGTTTTTGTCAAGACTGAACATGTCATAGACGTAAAGTGCTGGCGGTAGTACCTGGTATGTGATAAACGTGCTCACTGCTGTGTTTTCTATTCTTTTGTTTTTACGGTTCTGTGTCGGAGTCTTTGCTGTTAAATAACCAAGAGCTATAAAATAGCCACGACCCCTACTATTAGAGAAGTCGCAGCCTCACAAGACAGGCCTGTGCATGCCTTACTTCAGTATGTGATCAGTCTGCTGGTCAGTTCTAGGTCTCTCACTGTGGCAAGCACTGTGCTGGATGCTCGGGACCCAGAGGTGGACACACTGTGGTCCTTGACTATATGGGGTCATGGGAGTCATGGGGAAGCCCAGGTGGAGTCAAGCTGCCTTGATCTGAATCTAAAGAGCCAGTTTCTAACTATGTGTGTGGCCTGGAGCAAGTTTTTTAATCTCTGCAACCTTCTATACCCTCATCTGCAAGATGAAAAGGCCCATGGCAGTGACCTTGAGCTTTGGATGAGATACTGCGAGTGAAACCCTGGCACAGGACACGATCCAAATTAACCCAAGGAGCTCCTGATGGGTTAGAGCTCTTATGGATTAGTACCCTGATGGGCACTAACAGCATGGGGTGGGCAATGCCCTGGAGGTGGTAGAACCCAGGTACCACAGGAACACAGAGGAGAAACACCCAACTCTGACATGGATGGGAGGAGGTGCCAGTGAGGTCCTCTGGAAGAGGTAGTCCTTGGGGTGACTATTGAAGAGCAAGCCAGGGTTGACTAGGTACAAATTTGGGGAACATTCCAAGCAGAGAAATAACAAGATCCAGAAAATGTAGTGCAGACATTCTCTGCAAAGCTTTCTTACCATGGGGGTACCTGCAGGATAAAACAGCCTAGCTCAGGTAAAAGGAAATTGAATCTTGAAGTTTAAAAACTTGATCTTAAGTTCATTGCCCGTGAAGAACCAGTCTAGTTCCAACTGTAGAGCCGAAGCCTCCAGATTTGTTTACTATACTTGACCTTAGTGAGGAGGATGGAAGTTCTGTCTCTTGCCATCCACATTCAATATAAAGTTCGATGTGGAATACAGACCTAACTTAGCAAAGCTAGTCTTGAGCAGTTCAAAGTTGGGCTAGACCATATCCCTCTGTGCTGCTCCTCGGAAGGACTAAATTGGCATAGCCAGGACACACAGTGCAAGGAAGGTCAGTGCATCACCTCCCTCTGAGACTCATCAGAGTTGGAAATTCTAGCAGCCTCTCCCAAGGCCCAGGACAATCATAGGAGCAGATTGCATCCTGAAAGCAACAACGTTTGGCAGAAATGCACTGCAGGGGGAAAGGCTGCTCTTCAGTGTGCCTAGGACAGCTTTGAAAATAGAAAATAAGTTTTCTGCAACAAATGACCCCAGGAAGCAAAGTCGTCCACCAGGCTTCTGGTTCCTGTAACTCTAAACTAGGGGTCACATGTGGGGAGGGTGCTCAGGGATGCCAATGGGGCTACAAGCCTGTGATATCCAGGGCTTACGGGACAAACTCAAGAAAACATGAAGAAGATGAAAAGAGTGACTGATGTAGGATGCTCTTCTGTTGCCCTTTTCTCAGCTTTAAGATGACCCTGTTTAGATAAAAAGTTGTTATTTGCATCCACACAAGAGTCTTGTTTTATTTGTTTGTCTGTTTGTTTGTTTGATCGTGAACCTGTACATCCTCTCATTGGATCCCTGGTAAATTCAGCTGTAGGGTAGGCGATGGCCCAGGAAAACCCAAAGGCGGCAGCTGCTTTCCTTGGAAGCACCTCTGCCCAGATGAAAACCACCATTCTCTATCACAGAAGAGTTTAGAGAGAACACAGTGGGGCATGCACAGCTTCCACCAAAAGGTTTATCTCCACCACAGAGGATTTTACCAGCTTTTCATCCTCCATCTAACTTGTAAATATTCCATTTGCCCCAGACTCAGTCCTAGGCACTCTTTTCTACTTTTAATTTTTTTCCCCATCTGCCTTTAGGATAACAAATTCCTGCTTCCTGGACCTGTTCTTGCTCTTTTTCATCTGCCCCACACTCCCCCTCCTTTTGCCTCCACCAGCAGGTCCTCCATCATACACATGTGCTCTTGTCATGCCTGGCTGCATCGCTAATTCTGCCCTTCCTCTTCTCCTCTTATATCATCCTGTATCACCAATACAGTGATGTAGACAGGAGAGAAGACATTCCAGGCAGAGGCCAAGGTGTGACTGGAGGTGAGAACCAGCTAACTTAAGGGCTGGGTGGAGGTCGGAGAGAAAGGTGATCCCAACAGCGATTTATTTGGGGGACTGAAGTCAAAGGTTGGTGCTGGAGAAGCAGTGAGTAGGAGAGGATGTCTCTGCTGAAATGGGGGTGGACCATGAGAAACAGTGTGAGGGGTTTAGATTTCCAACCTGAAGGCAGCAGGGAGCTTCTGAAGACCTTTCTCCAGATGATCCTGTGTTTTCCTGGGTGGAGGGGAGAGGAGTCGTACTGCAACCTGTCATAAATTGCATGGCACTGGAGTGAAGGAAACTGTTACCAGAACAAGCGTGAGATGAAGGCACTAAGAAAGAATAGAATGGAAAGAAGGAAGTCGTGCTCCGATTACATGTCAAATGCCATGTGTCGAATGTCAAATGATGTCATAAACTCTTTATGTATGCTCTTGTTTAATCTCATTAAATCCCCACGGTAGCCAAGTGCTTTGGGCACTATTTAATAGATTAGATAGACTTAATGAATTGACCAAATTCACACAGTTGGTGAGGAATGGAACTGAGGTTCAAGCCCATACTTATTCTATAGTACCTGGAATATTTACAGGAAAACCCTTTGGGGCCCTTAACATACGGGGCTGGCCTGTAGGGGCTGCACACAACCCTAATTTAGACAGGTTCCTCCACTTCCATCTCTTAAAATAGACACATGTGCTTGCTTAGCCTCCCATCTGCCATTTCACATCCAAAATATCTTATTTTCCACATCCCCTTCTTTTGGATTTCTAACCTCTATCTCTGTCATTAGTTTTCACTTTTAAAATGACCACAGCGGCCTCCTTTGCCAAAGCCTCTTTTCCCATTTTGCACTTAGGTTATGATTTACTGGTTGGGGCCTCCTTGCTGATGGTGAGCAGAGAGGTGGCCTGTATTTTTTGAGTCCATTAAAACCCAGTCATCGAGCCAAATGCAGTTATGTTTCTCCCATGATGCTTTCTCTCCCTCACACCTGCAGCCACTTTCTCATCCTGTCTGATAGTGTTTGTTCTTCAGGCGTCCTCATCCTCCCCTCCATCCATCTCTGTCCAGTGCAGGAGACGGCCCTCTAGCGTGGCTTCCCCGCCTCACCCTGGATGCTCTCTCTACTCTACTTCCCAGGAGCTCTCAATCACTTTCTGGCTCTGAATGTCCAAAGCCTCAGCTTCTTTCAAGACCAGTTGTCACTATTTCCTCTGATACCTGGATCTTTACCATCTCTCCCCAATGGCCTTTTGTGACTTACTGATATTCCATGTGTTTCCAGTCAATGAGTCTGAAAAAATAATGGTCTCCTGAAGATGTCCACAACCTAACCCCCAAGCCTGTGAATGTGAATATGTTACCTTACATGGCAAAAGGGACTTTGCAGATGTGATTAAATTAAGGATGTTGAGATGAAAATATCATCTTGGATTTTCTGAGTAGGCCCAATGTAATAAGAAGGGTCCTTACAAATGGCAGAAAGAAGCAGAAAAAGAAGGGAGAGTGATGTAATGTGAGGACTCCAACTGTTGTTGCTGACTGCGGAGATGGAGAAAAGGGACCATAGACAAGGAAGGTGGATGGGCTCGAAACGCTAGAAAAGGCAAGAGAACGGAGTCTTCTCTAGAGCCCCTAGAATGGAAGGTAGTCCTGCTAACACCTTGATTTAAGCCCAGCTAGACCCATGATGGACTACTATACTAGGGAACTGTAGAATAACAAATTTGGGTTGTTTGAGCCACTAAGTGTAAAACCAACTCCCTTGGCAAGTCATCAGAGATTTAATCAATGAGGCCTGGCTAATGTAACTTACTCCAGAAAGGGGAACTTGGTTTTCCAAATAACTGAAGGTTGACCAAAAAACCCTTTTTGCTGCATGCCTTTTGAGAAATATTCCTGAAGTACTGTTTCTCCAGCCCAGTGAGCTAAGTGTACTTTCCATTTTTGCTATTCAGTATGGTTTGTGGGCCAGCAGCCTTAGTACCCAGGAGTACGCTAGGAAAGAGAAAATAACAAGGGACCTATTGACCCAGAACCTGCACTGGAATAAGATCTACAAATGATGCAAATGCACACTAGAATTTGAGATATACTGCTCTCCACAGTGAAATATTATACTAAAATAATGACATTGATGTGCTTTCTTGTAGTCAGTCAACATCTGTTTACACTGGTAGCAGAATTCCTCACGTCAAGACCCGGACAACAGCTTGAAGATACCTTTTCTGTGGGCTTTCAAACACATTCACCAGAAGAATTTAATTTCAAAAGAAATCTTGAAGTCTTGCATATAAAGGAGATGCAAGCAGAACTTCTCGATTAGGGGAAGGGTGTGGGTCCCCAGACCTACCGCTCTACATCCCTCTAGCACCAGCCCCAGAGTTGCCTCTGAAGCATCTCTCTGGAATCTTTAGATTCTAAGATGAATCCTTTTTGATGTGTGTGGGAAAAACTAAGACTTAGAGAGGAGAAGAGACGTGTTTAGGGTCAAAAGTACAACTAGAAAATTGCAAAGGTGGGCTTAGAAAGTCTAGAAACTTCTCAAGATGATAGATTTGTTGATAAGCACCCAGGCTTTTGCACAACAATGTGAATGTTTTCTCTTTCAAGTAAGTCTCTCTAGGGGGCTGAACAGTCCTGCTGAGACTCTGTGGCTGTCTTCCTTAAAGTTCCGTCACTTCTGCTGAGACTGCTCATTAGCAGAAGAGCTTGAAACTTGGCTGGAAGAAGGAAACACTTTCATCTTTGGAAATATTTAAAATTGGTCACAGCTAAATCTGGTGAATTCATGAGCGATTATTTGGGGCTGCACATTCCCTCTGATTCAAATATTGAGTGTGCAAAGTCTCTGGAGACAAACCGATGTGTAATGAGTACAGGGGGGAGGTAGCCTGTGTTGAGCACCTGCTCTCTGCCACGATGCCCTAGGACATCTTTATATGCTTTGTCTCATTTGACTTTGACAGCAACCCAGTAGGGAGAGTCTATTCCCATTACTGTTCTTGTGATAGTCTTTATTTCAGAGGTTAATAACCTAAGCCAAAGATCACATGGGCGATAAAGAATGAGGACAGATCTTCCTGGATCCAAAGCCTAAGTTCTGGCTGTTACACCTTACTTCTCTAGTAGGCTTGTTGGAAAACGAATTAGTCTATTATCTCAGAAAGACAGACAATCTCAGGTCTTCTAAACATCTTTATTAAAAGCAAGTGCCTCTCCTTGTACTTACTCTACTATCAGTAAGTTTTTACATGTCTGACTCTCCAGCTTTAGGCAAATTTCTGCACCCTCAGGGTGTAACAGAGTAATCGGCAGTACTCGGTAGGGGTTGACTGATTAAGTTAATAATAAAAATAGCCAATGATTATTATAAGTTTACAATATACCAGGCACTGTTCATCTTTCCTAGCCTCGGGCTCCTGGTTTACAAAGTGGATGGATGGATGGATGGATGGATGCATAAAGGGATATAGGTGTAGGCAGATGGATGGAGAGATGGGCAGACAGAGAGAAATTTGGATAAATGGTTGTATGATCAGATAGGAAAATACATATTTTAATATCTAGAAGATTTTTCACCAAAATATTGAATCCTGTTGTGATTTCCCTCCTTGGAGTGTTTACAAACAGACCAGCAGAGCACAGAAGCTGGGAATACTCTCTGGAGGATCTAGATTCAACCATTCTGCAAAGCAAGGAGATCTTGTCCAGAAAGCACTTCACAAACACAGTTAAAGGAAAGTTCCATGGGGAACAACAACTGAATCACTGGAAACACTCACAGTATATGCACACCTCTCTGTTAGGGCTTTTTACATTCTTTTAAGTGTATTTTGTAGCTTTTTTTAAGTTTATTATTTAGTCAACTGTTCCTCACAATAGCTCTAAACAAGTAGATTGTAAGAATAATATTTTATTCATCCATTTTCTACTATGAAGCATAGTATGGGAAATACATTGTTTTAATAAATACTAAGCGAATAAATACATAAACGTGATTACTATCAGAACACACTTGAACATTGAGAGTTTACAAATATGTCATTCTTTCAACAAATGCTAACAAAAGCCTGCTGTCCTCGAGGCCCTGTCTTGGTCACCCTGAGGGTTGCAAGGTGAGTGCAATGCATTGGAAGCCGATATAACTTCATCATGGCTGCCTGTGAGGAAACTGAGGAATCACTTTACTGAGTGAGTAGGTCCCTTCATGCAACAAATACCTACTGACCACCCCCCACATTGTTGGTGAGTTGTGCCCGGAATGCCGCATTAAGGATTTTAGACATTATGCCAGGGATGTGTGTAGTCACAGAAGGGCATATGCACGGGGTGCCAAAGTCAGAGCTGAGAGGAGAAAAAGGGAAGAGAATATACAGCTCTCAAATTAAAAAGTAACTAAACATTTCCTCCCATAAATGCTTAGCTGCTTGTCTCCTGAGTTTTGTTTTGTCTTTTAAATATCAAAGATAAGAACTTAGGGTAACATTACTGCCTAGTAATGAAGACCGTGAACTCTGATGTCAGACAGACCTGCTTTTGAGTCGGGCTGTGCCTCTTATTAAAAGTGTGATCTTGGACAAGTAAGAATCTCTCTGGGCCTCAGAGTCCACATCTGCAAAATGGGAGAAATAATGATACCACTTGCTCAGAATTACAGTGAGAATTAAATGACGTAATAAAGGTAAAAACAGTTAGCATTATGCATAGCATACAGTGACCACTCAATGAATGCCAGATAACCAGAGCCTGGTAGACATCGGGGTGCGTGGGGCCAACCAGTTATTGGACACTTACTTTAAGACAAGGACTTCAAAAGTTGTTGAAGCATGATTTCCTCAGTGAGCTTCATTAAGCCTCTACGAGGAACCAGGCGTGAGTGTCGGGACTAGGGCCAAGGCAATGAAGAAAACAAAGAGGAACAAAAGATTTTACCTTCTCAGAGCTTCCATTCTAGTGATACTACTTAATCTTCATAATATGCCTGTTTCCTATCTGTGAGATAGTGATTAAGAGCTGAACGTTCACCCTGGCTGGCACAGCTCAGTGGATTGAGCACAGGCTGCAAACCAAGGCATCACAGGTTCGATTCCCAGTCAGGGCACATGCCTGGGTTGCAGGCCATGGCCCCCAGCAACTGCACATTGATGTTTCTCTCTCTGTCTCTTTCTCCCTCCCTTCCCTCTCTAAAAAAATAATAAAATAAAATAAAAATAAAATCTTAAAAAAAAAAGAGGTGAACTTTCCTCACAGGGCTGTAAGGACAATTAGATTATTTTAAAAATATGCAAAGCATTTCAAACAGTTCCTGGTACAGAGTAGGGGCTACCTTCAAAAGGACTTGTTAAGATTATAGTTGTTGTTGTTAAAATAATAGTTGTTGTTGTTATTATTACTGAAGGGAGGGATTATTATCGGCCTTTTGTGCTTCTGGCACCAGCTGCAGAGCTAACTGTAGGGATTATTACCTGCCTTTTACAAAGAGGTTAATTGGATTTATTGAAGCAGCACAAGTAGTAAAGGCAGAGCCAGAACTCAAGCAAGATCTGTCTCCAAAATTGACACTCTTAACTGCTACAAATGCTCCCCAGATCCCTCTCCACCCATCCTTGAGAAAAAATGCATTTCATATATACTGACTCGTATAAACAATTATATCATGTGCTTCCTTTCCCAGAGTCACTTAAGCTCTTAAAAAATGGGTCCTCCTGATTTTGCAGTGATAAATGAGAGACTATCTGCTCCCAGGCTGGGCTCGTTAGTCCTGTTTCTAGACCAGGCAGGGCTGACAATGTTCTGGCCTGTGAAACAAGGATGGCAGAGATACAGGATGGGGCAGCTTGCTCTGATTACCCATTTTGGACCACAGGAGCCCGCACAGTAGTGGTTTTTAGTTAAGTGTTTTAATACAAACCAGTGAGACAACCAGTGCTAAAATACAGGCAGGGATTGGGGTTTTAGTTGTTGTTTTTTTTTAAAGTAACCTTAAAAGTCTATAAATTTGTTGTTTCTTTCTCCCAATAATGAATATTCTAGATCTTTTCTCTAAAGGCAATTTGAAATCCTCTTCAGTCTATAGGTTAACACCTAGTCCGAAATTACATTTCTACTTTGAAAAAAAAGGGACAAATAAAAACAACCATCAGTATTATGTGTGGCATAGTTTCTCAAAGAGCTAAGTTCAAAGTCAGAGCTGGAAACTTCAGGGGGAATGCAGGGTGGGGCAAGGGCAGAGCTGCAGTTGTTCATATGGAAAATCATACAGTAATTAATAAGTAACAATACAAGAATAAACCCTGTGTTTTGTGTACTCACAACTGTAAGCCCACTTTTGGCTCGCCCTGTATATGTAAATTATGTGAGAGGAAAGCTGAAAGATAAAGAAAGAAAAATGGATTAATAGAATCTATGCTAGGGCAGGAAACCAACCTAGACATATTTCACTGAAGCCTTTTGACTTTCAGTTTGGGTTGAATTTTAATGGCTTTGAACTTTTTCAGAAACATCTAAAGATATTTCTTCCAGACAGAGGAATCTTGGGATGAATACAGAAATTCGGTGAGAGCCATTAATTATTTCAGTTCCTAAAGTCCTTGTTAAAGTGTCTGGGTTCTTCTGATGAAGGAAAGGTTCCTGCCGCTTGGAACGCTCCTGAAAACGTATTGAAACTAGAGTTTGCCTGCGCACACCTGAATCCTATTGAATTGGAAGCCCAGGGACAGGGGAGGGGCTAGGAGAGAAAGTCGGATTTTCAACAAGACTGCGCACAACTTTGAAGCAGGCCAGGACACTCTACTCCAGTCTCTCCTCCCTGGTCCAGGGGCCCATTTGGGGATAAGACAACTGAGGAGCAGAGAAGGAAAGTAACTCACTCCTGAACGTGGTATTTTTCCATTATAGTAAAATAGCCATAATGTAAAATTTACTATTTTAACCATTTTCACGTGTGATATTAAGTACACTGACATTGCTGTGGAACTGTCACTGCAATCCATCACCGGAGTGTTCTCATCTCCCTAAACTGAGGCTGCACACCCACTCAATGACCACTCCCCACCCCCACCCCCAGCCTCAGGGAGCCATTATTCTACTTCCTGTCTCTGTGAATTTGACTATCCCAAGAACTGCACGTAAGTGAAAATCACGCAGTATTTATTCTTTTGTGCCTGGCTTCTTTCACTTTGCATAAAATCTTCGAATTCATCCACGTTGTAGCATGTATCCAAATTTTATTACTTTTTAAAGCTGAGTAACATTCTGTTGCATGGACATACCACATTGATTAACCAGTCACTCATTGATGGACATTGAATTTTTATTTGAAATCATCTTGGGCCAAGAACGTGACATTTCACGTAGAAATCTTTGTTCTCTCATCCCCATCATTGGGTTGCCAGATTTAACAAATAAAAATACACACTGCCCAGTTGAATTTCAGGTCAAATATGATATATGTTTTTAGTATGACTGTGCCCTATGCAATCGTTGAGTCTACTTATACAAGAGAAGTATGTGTTGTTCATCTGAAATTCAGATTTAACTGTGTGTCTTACACATATTTAACCTGGCAGTCCTACGGTCCACAATCAGTAAAATCACAAGCAAAGAGGTTCCTGTTTACTCGGAATGTTGAGTTGCCAGAACTCTTGCTTCTGAAGAATTCATCTTAATCGAGATTAATGTAAAGCAAGCAAATGCACAGTATAAGAAAGCAGCATGTGCACACTTCTCAGGTTCAAAAGCACCGTCTGCTGTGTGCAACTCCCTTCTCAGCCCCGCAGACCCCACCTCCGTTCGCAAATGAGGAAACCGAGGTTTGCGCATGGGGGGGGTCCCTAAACTCACGCAGGTGGCAAAAACCAGACTCCCAGATTTCAAATGCAGTATCTTTTTAAAATGTTTTCACTTTAAGTATAAAAGTATGATAGGCTGTCGGGGAACAGGTACCATCTTTCAATACTAGAAGGGATGCAAAATGGTACAAGTCCTAGAGCAGGAAGCTTGGGAATTCCTAACAAAACAACCTGAGCGAAAGCATTTAGCCATCAACCCGGTGGTCCCACATCTAGGGATTTACCCAAACAGACACATCCAGCTATTAAAGTATGTATGCGTGTGGTTATTCATTGCTTTATTTGTAATTTAAAAGCTTGAAAATTATTTAAATGTGAAAATATAGGATATTGGTTGAATAGCTATAATATATACACACTGTGGAGTACTACGCCGCTGAAAAAATGAGGGGGTTTTAAGATTTGATATAGAGCAGTTACTAGAAAAGAATGTTAAACGATGGAAATGACAGGCAAAAAGTCTATCTTTTGCATTAAAAAGAGGAGTGAGAAACAAACAGATATCTGCTTACGTTTACAAGGAAGAGCAGAGCAGAGGACACTGTGGCTGGAGGGGAGCGCAGCAGGAGGGAGAGCACAGGAGTGAGGGGTGCTGTCCTGAGGGCGCTGTTTGTGCAGATCTGACTTTCAGAGGCACCCTCGATGTTCTACAGTTTTTAAAAATAATCTTAAATCAACCATGACAAGATGGAGGAAAGAAAGCCTGAAACAGAAAACAAAATTACATAAACCCCAAAGGGCTCACAATGAATACAAAGTCCTTACTGATGCGGTTGCAAGCGCATAGCTAATCCCAGCACGTACGACGCGGTCTGTCACTCGTGCCCTCAGTCTTGAGTTGAGGACTAGGGACAGCTAAATTCCTCACAGTAGGTTTGTTTTCCCCAGGGACACAGGAGAAGCAATTTTACTTTTTAAAAATTTTATTTATTTATTTTTAGACAGAGGGGAAGGGAGGGAGAAAGAGAGGGAGTGAAACATCAGTGTGTGGTTGCCTCTCACACGCCCCCTGTTGAGGACCTGGCCCTACAACCCAGGCATGTGCCTTGACTGGGAATTGAACCAGTGACCCTTTGGTTTGCAGGCCAGTGCTCAATCCACTGAGGCACACAAGCCAGGAGAGAAGTAATTTTAAAACTACTTAGGATGTGTAACTGGACTGAGCAAATGAGTAATGTATTGTGGGTGTTGTTGGAACCCAGAATTCTCACTAAGGAAGAAGAGATATTTAAATATGGAACAGGGGAAGGCAAAAACAAGTACCTGGATTGGAGTAAGATGTTTTAGTCAGTGCACACTCAAGATGCCCAAAATGAGTGTGTGTGCACATGCACGTGTGTGCTTGTATGTGCGTGTGTGTCAGTGACAGCCACACTGGTTCATGAAGTCTCACTTGAAAATTTCCGTGGATTGCGGAGCCCATTGTTAATACAGCCATTATTAAAATTAAATTACGTCAATTTCAAATCAAGTAAATTGTATTAAAAATAAAGGTAACAAGTACACAAAAGGCCTAACATCCTCATTATTTTACCATTTTCCGTGTCTTCCATGTTAACAGCATTTACGTACCTGTTCCCGGCTCCACATTTGGTGACATCACGTTGGTAGCTGAAAGTCGACTGCAGTGGGAACACCAGAGAAATCAGCAAATGCTGCACAGCCAGGGCTTGTTTGTTTGTTTGTTCGTTTGTTAAATGTGTACCATGACACACTGTGTGTAAGTACAAATGCAAGTATGCATACGTTGTCTCCTTCTGTTTGTATCACTTCAACTTTAAAATGCACATCTGAAGCTTGGAGGAAGACAGCCTTGTTCACTTCCCCTTCATGGTCTGCCTCGCTCCTTTGGGATACCCATTCCGGGACAGCAGAACTTGGTTCGTGCTGTGGGTCATCCCTGTAGCTAACGCCTAGGACAGAGCCTGCCACGAGATGAGTGAGAAGACAAATAATCATTCCCATTTAGAAGTTCAAAAGGGCTTCAGCCTTATGCTAGTCTTATCAGGATGAGCCTTCCCAAGAATTCCAAGCTTCTAGCCAAATTTGAGTTTAGCAGAATGTTCTGGGGAGTGTAGACAGAATGCCACGTGAATTCACGGACTTCTGCATACAGGCTGGTGGCTCCCGGCCTCCCTCTCCCCACTGCCGGGAAGAGTAAAGATAGGAGAGGCTGTTGTGATCACTGCCAAATCTCCAGCTCCTAGAACAGTGTGTCAACATAGCATCCCCTTGATTAATGACAATGGGATTTCTTCTGGCAGTTCTTCTCAAAGAACAAACTTGAGTCTTTCTGTCTTTCAGATCAGCACCTCACTCCCCTCATCAGCACTTACATGCACAGCTATTGTCCCTTAATCAACATCGACATGACTTCAGATAAATCAAGGGAAATTATTCTTAGGGGAAAAAACAGTTGAGAACCCAAGTACTTGAATCCAGTGAATAACAATTTTGAAATCAAAGAGATCATTCACTGAAAGTAAAAACTGGCCCGAGGGCAGGTCACCTTGGAGAGCCAGCCGAGTCTGGTAGCACAGGAGGCCAGTCCTGTGATGTTATGGTCCACCCTCTGCTTGGGAATTGGGTGTTCAGCCTTCTCTGGATGTGGACCCCACTGAAAACCTGAGCAGTTGTGAATAGTGAGCCATTCATGTGGGTTCCCTGCCCATTTGAGGACAGCACTGACCTCTGATTTTTATCCTGATGCTTCCTTTCAAACGCCTTCAAAATCCTATATCCTCCCAAAGATGCTTGAGGACATCATTCCCTGCCTGGACCCTGGGCTGCTCCCTGTTTGAGAGGGGTCGCAGCCTGCACATGTTCCCTAACTCTCATTGAACTGGGAGAAGACGTTAGGGCACAGAAAGGGGAGGACATGCAAAGGGCCCATGCTCGTGAGCCTCACAGCCCTGCCTCAGGGGAACAGGCACAGGGGAAGTGGTTCTGGAACCGACTGCTGTTCTTCCTTTGCACAGCCAGCTCGCCCTTGTCTTTTCTGTCCCACAGGAGTATCCTCTGGCAAAGACAGGTTATCTGATAAATGCCTTTGAGCACTTACTCTGTATCAGGTATCCTTCTAAGGGTTGTATCGGTGTTGACTCATTTTATCCTCAGCATAGCCCTATGAATTAGTCATTTACTTGCCAAATATTTCCAGCTCTCCAACCTTACCCGCACCCCCTGAACCCCTGTGGTTGGGCAAGTCATGTAACTGCCTCTGACTGATCAGTTGTAAGCAAAAGTAATGTGTATGCCTTCCAGGGTGAGCCTTTGATTGCCAGACCCCCCAGAGCCCTCTTTTTTCTTCTGCCATGGGTACCAGCAATGTGAAGATGCCCACTAATCCATTAAGAAACAGTCTCTTGCCTCAATCCTACAATACCATTTCTATCCTCATAATGCAGAAACTGAAATTCAGAGAGACCAAGTGTGCTTTTCAAGGTCACATGGATGATAATAACTAGAGGTCTTTTTTTTAACTTTATACTGTAGCAACAAAGTAGATAATTATAATGAACTTCTGACGAGGCTGAGTGGGGTCCCCAGCCACCCCACCATGAGGATGTACTGTCAGAGAGATATCCACCTCAGCAGTTGTAACCACTCAGATCTGGGGGTTGTCTTTCGCAGCAGCATTCCCTGGCCTCTCTGGACCCCTTCGAGGAGGCATATCCTACTCCTGTTCTCCTTTTGAGGATGAGGAAACTGGAGCCCACTAGTATCAGTGGAGTTAGTATTTGAACCCACATGGTCTGGGAGGGAATTCAATTCACAGATCTTTCACCCAGCTCATCATCCAGCAGGTCGGTGATGCCCACCACTCCCCAGGCATCCACAGAGAGACGGGCTGCTGCTGTGACAACCATGAAAAATTGCCACAACCCAGGGGGCTTAAAACAGTAGACATTTATTCTCTCACAGTCCTGGAGGCCAGAAGTCCAAGATCTAGGCATCAGCTGGAGCAGGCTCCTTCTGAAGATTCTAGGGACAACCCATTCCTTGCCTATTCTAGCTTCCGGTGCCTCCAGGGATTCCTTGGCTCATGGCCACGTCATTCCAATCTCTGCTTCCATCATCACATGGCGTCCCCCTCCTCTTGCTATATGTCTCCCCACTGTGTGTCTTTTATAAGGACACTTGTAATTGGATTTAAGGCTCACTTGAATAATCCAGTATGATCTCTTCCTCTCAAGATCCTTGGCTTAAGTACATTTGCAAAGACCCTGTTTCTCAAGAAGGTCACATGCTGAGGTTAGGGGTAGACATAAATTTGGGGGCACACAATTCAAACCAGAAGAGAAGGGGCCTGTCAGTGACCAACTTAGGACACTGTTTCTACTACCATTCCCAGGACTAAGTGGACACTGACTTCGATAAAAGTTTAAAGTCCAAAAACCTTTCAGAAACTGTGTCAATGTTGTACACATTTGGAGATGAGGGATCGGAGGGTACTGAGTGGAGAGGAAGGAGAAGAATCAGGAGTTCATCCCTTGGTCTGGTTAAGCCTCTTCACTCTTTGAAACCATAGAGGTGACAAGCTTTCACGACTTCGGCCTCAGTCCCCTTAGATCCCTTTTTGTGTTGGACAGAATTCTGCAATAATGGCATCCACTCAAAATCATAGGCTTGTCTCCCTTTCTCACTTAGAGGGGAGCGCTGAGCTTCAGCTCGTGGTCTTCCAGGTTCCCCAGGGAGAGTGAACATGGACTCTTGCTTTATGACTGAGGAGGATGTAGGCATTTGGTTCTAGAGATAGGGATAGAAAACTGGTGTCCTCAAAATCTTGGCTTCCAGGTGTCTTGTCCGGCTGGACTCCCCAGTTCTCCAGCATAGCCTTGATTCTTCACTGTCCTATACACAGCCAGCTCACACACTTATCTTATTTTCCCAGCCCTTGAAATCATTGGAGTTTAAACCTCTCTGAGATATATAAAATTAAGTGCACATCATCACCAAGAAGATTAATTTTCTGAAAATTCTTGTCTGGTCTATATTAAAAATTCATAATCCTACTCCTACCATGACTGACATCATTACTTGAGCACGAATAAACTTAGCCTTATTATGCATTTGCTGGTCCTCCTCCTCCCTGCCGACTCCACCCCCTCCTTCCTATCCTGAGTCACCTTACAACGGCTCCGACATTGAAGGGCCCCATGTTCCAAGAGGTTCTCTCTAACTATTAGGTGGCTCCACTCACCAAAGGAGGGAAGATCAAAGAAGAGTTCCTCTTACCCCTGAATGCCAGTGATTTTGCATCTTGCAGGAATGTACCATTAGCATGGCAAGATGGCTCTTGCAGATGAAAAGGGACTGCTCCCCAAACCAGAAAGACTTGGGCTTTGCCTTTGGCCTTCTGGAAAAGTTTGCATTGAGACACCCGAAGTCTTAGTGCCTTCGTGCCTTCATGTTCAAATAAGGATAGCAATACTCCACTTGTAAAAGTTAGATGAGGTAATGGAAATGAAAGCACTTCATATGCTGCAAAAACTATACAAATACACAAGATTGCTGCGATTTTTCCATCTGTGCACGTCCAGTCTCCTCCTACATGAGTGTTTCTTCTGTCCACATCCAGAACTGTCAACCAACCCTTGGTTTCTTCGGTTCGCAAAAGCTGTTGACAAGCCCATTGGAAGGCAGATGTGGATGATCAGAAACAGGACTTCAAAGAGAAACACCAGCACCATCATCATTATGGTCCTGGTAGGGTTTCAGGAGAAGGGCTTCCTTCCTGCCCTTCCCCCAGCAACTGCTTTCAGAGACCCTTCACGGAGTGATTATAACTTGATCCCCAATTTGACTGCTTATGTCAATGATAATAATCTCTATTCCATCATCTGTAATCATTGAAACCTGCTGGATCTCCACTACCACCCACCCTTGGAATAGGAAAAAGACTTAAGCACATCACCAACAGATGTGACCAAATAAGAGGATGAAATGTGGGAATCCAAAATAACTTCTTCCTGACCTACATCCCTCCATCTGTTTTACTGCTGCGTGGGCAGGTACAAATTAAAACTAATACCAAACATTTATTAATGCTTCAGATGGGCCATTGTTTCTCTCAACCCCTGTGTACCAGTCAGGGTTCTCTAGAGAAATGGAACCAAAAGATATCCATCTCTACATCGATGTACATGTACATAAAAATAGATAGCTGAGCCTTGAACAACGCTGGGGTTAGAGGCTCCCACCGAAACCGCAGCTCTTAACCACGTGGTTGCGTCCCCTGATAACCTGCCCCCAACCTTAGGTGCTTTCTAAAAGTTACCTTAACATAAGGTAACAAAAGTTACCTCGTTAACATAAACTCAGGAGTGGTCAGAGGGGATTTGTTTGGAATACCAAGACACCTTTATCACTTACATCACTTGGAAATTTCCAAGATTTTTAGGAGTTCTGTGCTAGAAGGGGAGACAAAGACCAAATATACAGGGTCTGGCAGAAGTAACGCCTGCCTGAGTGTGGCTGGTAGGGGAATAATATGGGTGTAATAATTTGTCATTTTAATTTGAACATTTCACCTAAAATGTCACGTGGTGTGCGTGAGTGTGATACTGCTATGTTACAGAATTGCATGCTTATGCTTTTGTAATAAAAAGGGGCATTATTTGTGCCAGTCCCCATATGTTTCTTATTGTAAATCACAATTATCACAAGGTGGGGCACTGGGGAGATCATCTTGGCATTCTGCCTTCCAAGCTGTGATTATCGTGCGCAACATTATTTTAGACTGTTTAGAACGGTGAGTCACACTGTTAGTTCTTAAAATGTATGTGACGAGGAGAAATATGTAACTCATTTTGAATTGCATGTGTATTATCTCATTTAATTCTTCAAATAACTTGTGTAGGGTAATGGATGCTTCTCTTCTGAGAAGAAAGCATCTGAGACTCAGAAAGTCTCGGTGTTCTGCCAAGGTTACACATGTGCACGGAAGCCCTGGTGTTCGAACCTGAACTCCTGCTCCCTCTCGCTCTCTTTCCCAAATAATACTTTCCTACACTTAGGCTAGCTTTCTCCTATTATTGGAAAAGTAACTGTTGTATTAAGCTCATTTCAGCTGAAGCACAAAAGACTGATAGGATGACTACTTAATTAGTTCCACACTTAGCGAGTGACTCGCTAGTGTGTGAGAGGCTTGTCCTTCCGTGAACAAGGCTGAGTATAACCTCTGTCTTCACTGGAGTGGGAGGTCAACAGTTAGACAGGACACTGCAGGAGCTAATGGCTCAGGGTGATAGCGAGAGACTCTGCTCTGGACTAGGAGGCTCAGGAAATCCTTCCCGAGTGTCTCACAAATTATGATTATGCAATTCAAAAGGAAAACACCCAAACAGCATTTTAAGGAGATATTTTTAGATCAGGGGCCTTTCCTCTGAAACTCTTCAAAGCACACCTTGGGGGTGATGTAGGCATACTGCTGAATCTGTGTGTAGGTTAATGAACTCTGGAGGGAAGTTTGGGACCTAGACCATGGGTTCTTAACCTGACATCAGCTGCTGCCATTGGGAATATCATCTACTAGCTCTGGGCCTCAGTTTTTGAAAAACCTTGATGGTTAAAAAAAAACTCTATGACCCTCCTATTCAAAGATGCTGCCCTGAATATAGCAGTGAGGTATAATGGGGAGTTTTTGAAAGGAAGGGCCCAAATACCTGGAAACCATTTCTTGGAAAGCATCTCAGCCCTGGTGGCTCCAGGCTCTACTCTCAACCCACAGGGCTGCGTGGAGAGCTGGATCTGAGGCATTGAGCAAAAGCCAGGAGAGCTGGTGGCATCAGAGTTGGCCAAGAAGTTTGGCCTGGAGAACTCTGCTGGTGACAACTTTCAACACAGCCCCACCTCAGGCCTGGCAGACAGCTGGATTTAGTAACAGTGTGGGTTTCTTCCAGCTGCAGGACGTGGGTCCTGCTAAAAACACTGAACCAGGTCCTCCATGCCCATCATCAGCCACTTTCTCCCTTGGCATTTTAACAGCTCAAATGGAAACTCTTGGGGACCCGGTTTCTGAAGCAGATGAGTCATGTCATTGAGTTAAATGATGCCACCCGCATATTTTGTTTCATCTGGAAGACTTTTAAAAAGTCTGTTTTTTTTCTTCAGTGCCTGAACAGCTGCTCACCAGATGCCAGTCCCCATCCCTTGAGTTATGTTTGCAGCTTAGAGTTGGGATAATTTCATGACCAGTTCTTGCTTAAGCTGGGGCATGGTCACTTCCAAGCTGGACTTTAATGATCACATGGCATTGAAATCCAGGATTATGGAAGGTTAATGAAAAGATGGTAAAGGTGGATTAAGGAAATTGTCCCAAAGATATGGTGGCTGAAGCCAGCAAAAGTTGTGAGTTTTAGTTTAGAGACTTGTGCTTAAATAAGTAAACGAACAGCAATAATTATATAAAAATAAGGTCAGCTTACAGATAATAACTCAAAACAAGTACCAAATCACAGTACAGTTGAAGACTCTCTAACATTTATCAGAGGTACATCTATAGCACAGTGAACTGAAGACAACACTGGGCTTGTGTGAACATCAATCAATGGTCATAATGCCTGCCTTACTGCTATAGGTAGCATTAGGTCTTCTAACGAGGATATGTGAGCTGAAGGGAAGAGTCAAAATTCTCAGAATAACTGCAGAAATTAGTTTTGTATTTTTTAATCAACTTTATTTACGTAGAATTTACATATAATAAAATGCAAGCATTTTATGTAAATGGTTCAACAAATCATGACAACTGTTTATCATTGTAACCACCGTTGTTATCAAGATATAGAATGTTCTTATTACTTCCCAAATTTTGCTGGAGCTCTTCCCTGTAGCCCCTTTGCTTTCAGACCCCACATGGACCCCAGTCCAGGAAACTACAGGTCTGCTTTGTCACCACAGATTGGTTTGCCTGCTTTAGAATTTCTTATAAATGGGCCCTGGCTGGCATAGCTCAGTGGATTGAGCGCGGGCTGCGAACCAGGCATCGCAGGTTCGATTCCCAGTCAGGGCACATGCCTAGGTTGCAGGCCATGTCCCCCAGCAACCGCACATTGATGTTTCTCTCTCTCTCTCTCTCTCCCTCTCCCTTCCCTCTCTAAAAATAAATAAATAAAATCTT